>BLKR01009785.1:0-87757 GCA_011170035.1 Teleogryllus occipitalis
TTATCAGCCTTACAATAACAACGAAACTACCTGTGAGAGTATAAACAAGTGCAAAAAGAGTGTTTACAACGACACAATAATCATATCACGAAAACAGTGAAAATTGCGATATTTCAATTTGGGTCTAATAATATGACAAGGTTCTGTAATTGTTGAATGGATTCTAGGATATAAAATTGTATGCCGTTTTTCGTGGTAACACCGTTCGTATTTAAAAAAAAAACTAGACAAAATAGCAGTCATTTATATTATTCGTACCGGGAGCTGTAGCTCAGTGCATCAACTAATATCACTGCAGCGCCTCTGACCGGGAGGTCCTAGGTTCGAGTCCTGACGACGGCAGGATTTTCGACACTAGCTTTTCAGCTAGGTCGAATTCAGTCGCTGTCTAGAAGAAAATTCTAGCGGCCGGCTGCTCGGATCGGTAGTTTTCCGTGGTTTCTCCGATCAGCACCATGCGAATGTCGGAGCAGTACCCTACCAAACGGGCCACGGACCGCGCGATCTTTCCTTCCTCTTCCTTGTCCTATCCGCTCCCCTTACACAAATACACTCACTTAAACTTCCATACACTACACCACCACATATGCCGGGAGAGCGGTCGAGAGCTTAGAGTTTGTCCCGGCTGGGGCGGTGCACCGCTGGTGGGAGAGTCCTGGTTAGGAGGAAACCCCATTGGCCGACGGTAGGTCGGCACCGGATCTCGCCATCCAGCGGGGGAAGATCCCCGCCATCTCCCGAGAAAAAAGCATGCACCACATTAACGGTACTAATGACCGAAGCAGTTGACGCGCCCGGAAACACGAAAAAATCAATCTATCAGTATTTTATTCGTTGGTGCTCTCCAGCTCATGGACATTTTAAAAGCAAAACCTTTACGTTTCTTTTTGGATCAGTCACGCACCATTTCTGCACCCGTCCGAACGCTGCTTAATTAACTAGCAGTCAGAATACAAAAGCCCAAATTGCACGAAAACTAAGTTTTATAGGTCTTGGTGCACCAATTCCATGGAATCTAGATTCCATGGAATCTAGTTTCAGGTTTGTAGTCGCCAGATCAAAAATATTACAAATCAGTAAAAATGTATGCAACTGAAATTTGGAAAAAAGTTGAATTACGTTATTTATTTCTTCCATTACAAGGTAGGTCGAATGGTATTGATAAATATGACATTATTATGACATGGATTTCTGAATATTCCAGTTATCCCAAAATAAAGGCAAAACTACGGCATGAAGTAGTGTACGATAAAACCTTAGGTGCAACCGTTAATTAAATAACTTGACGTTTGAGAATACTGATGTCAGGGAGATCGTGGGATCGATCTCGGGCGGGTGCCTGAAAATTGCTTGGTGTGGTAAAACACATTCGTTTGTGCCAGGACTGAGTTAGTAGGTCCATTCCTCCGATAAGATTTTTTTCCGTAGATTTCGTGAACTCTTTCAGGCCGGAGGAGCATCTTATATTGTGGCGTCGTGGTAGCGAAATGACAACACAAACTCGAGCTCTATTTAGAAATCTGTTTCTGTACAAAATTCTACACTAAGAACAGCTTTGGGGTTACGTTGGCAATCTACCTCCGTGATTCCCACGCATAATTTTCCCCGTCCCCTGGCTAGGGCATCCTCCATCCAGGCGCTTTACCGCGCCGGTGCCCCGACACAGTGCTACGCACTCTCAGTGCCACGAAGAATACACATCCGCCTTCCGGACGATCAGTTGCGTCCTCACGCGAGGCACTCTCAAAGCGAAGTCCCTTCTGGCTGGAAACTTGTGACGTTACAATATAGACAGCCTCCATGTAAACGCACCGAATTTCGTTCCCATTCTCTTTCAATACATTAGCCCCAATCCAGATTGGATCGCTTGGTAAGATCTTGTTATTATTTTGATTGACATGTAATTATTATTATTATTATTATTATTATTATTATTATTATTATAAAATAAAAAGTGAGAAACAACGAGGATTTTGAATGGAAGAATTTTGTAGTTTTATCAGAAGGAACGAAGAAGGTATATATGAAAATCACTGTATTTTTGAAATATATTTTTCTCTATAGTTGAATCAGGACATATATATTGAGGAAAAGTAATACAAATAGATAGTATACGTAAATTTTTTACTGAGGTTTTAAAAATATTTTTGGAGATATTTTTTCTACTTGAATACTAAAAGCCTGATATGCTGGATCGTTTTTTGAGGTCTGTCACTTTATTAGGTGTTTGCAAATAAGACGTCTGATATTATTACTATTATTATTATTATTATTATTATTTCTATTACTATTAATATTATTATTATTAAGGTATCTTTACATCTCTTCCCCCTTACTACTTTTTACTAAATATCAACTGGATTTAAACAAGCTAGTCACAAAGAATATTTCACAACCAGCATCTTTCTTCTATTGTATATTTTCTCTTTTCATTTTTCTTTGAAGCAAAGCAGTTTTAAAATGTATACGGGTAATAGCATGGTAAGGACTACAGAGAAAGAGAACTGTAAGCAAACGATCAATACAATGGACCATAACGGCGACTATTTTTATTTGTGTCTCTTTGAAGAAGAGTTTGTTTGGAAGAACAGTCATAAATTGATCTTGCTTTTTGAAAAACGTGATGTGTAGTTTTTTGAAAAGCCAAACAATTGCGATGGAACTAGTCTCATAAAATGTTGATGGTGAGTTGGGATTGCCAATAATTTCTGATTGTCTAAAATGATAGCATTTGAATGTTTTGTGAAATAAATCCCATTATCTTTATCTTCAGGTAGAAAAAACATTATGATTCTTAGTTCTCAGAGAGTTTCATTTTAAAATGTCAAAAAATATTTTCAGTTTTCACTCAACTTCGTATGCAACGACCTTGATATAATTCGCTCTGGGCACACGTGCACGAAGGCAGAACGCCTATTTGGCATTTCGTGGTCTTGATTGGTTTTCCTTTGTAACATATTAAAATACGTTTTTGACTGACAAAAAATGTGAAAAGTGTATTGCGTTGAACCGATAAGTTCTTACATTTAGCATAGATAGCGACTTTACTGATGTAAATGTTGTTTCTTTCCAATGCATGCATATTTAGCAGCTTAATGGCTTGGTTGGTTTGGTTTTTAGTGGTTCCGGGCGCGTCAACTGCGTAGATCATTAGTCCCGTAAGTGTAGTGCACGTTTCTCGGGAGGTGGTGTTCTTCCTGCGCTGGATGGTCAGATCCGGTACCGACCTACCGTCGGCTAGCGGGGTTTTCCGCCAACCAGGTATCTCCCAGCTGGGCACCGCCCCAAGCGAAAAGCTTTATGCTCCCGACCAGTCTCCTCTCAGGAAAGATCGCTCACGGTCCGTGGCCCGTTTGTTAGGATACAGCCCCGGCATACACCTGGGATTGACCACGGAAAACTACCAATCAGTGCAGCCGGCCGCTAGAATGCTCTTCCAAGCAGCGAATGAATTCGACTTAGCCGACTAGCTAGTGTCGAAAATCCTGCCACCGTCGGGACTCGAACATAGGACCACCCGGTCAGAGGGACTGCAGTGACATTAGTTGATGCCCTGAGCCATCTCTCCCGGTCTTCAATGGCAGTTCCATTTATTTCCCAAGTCCATTTGGGAAGTATTCTTTAATCGTTCAAGTCAATTTTTGCAGGCATATCTCTGAGAGAATTGGATTGAACAATATTGAAAGTAGTTTGTTAATGGGAAAGTCAAGTTAGTGATAATTTTAAAATGTCGGAAGATAATATATAATTTTAATAATAATAATAATAATAATAATAATAATAATAATAATAAAATTAATAATAGTAATAATAATAATAAAATTTAATAATAAAATATAATTTTAAAATGACAGAAGAAATACTTTTGGAATTTTCCCCCGGTATTCGAGGTTGAAAGTTTTACGATTCATGTATATATCTGACAGTACTTAACAAATTCTTTTAATATATTTACTGGATATGCATTTTTGTCATGTCTTCAAAGGAATGAAAGTCGTGTTTCACAATGTTGTGTAATTATAATGACTAATGCCATCATGTAGTCGTCATCATCATCATCTTCAAGACGGAGAGATTGCACGCGGTCCGTGGCTCGTTTATTAGAGTACTGCACCAGTATTCGGGGTATTGAGCAGAGAAACCACGGAAAACTAACGTTTAGCGTAGCTGGTCTCTAGAATTCTGTTTCAGACAGCAGTTGAATTCGTCATATCCAGCAGCGGAAATCTGCCAGTGTCGGGACTCGAATCCTAGGGCCTCCCGATCTGCGTTGCTGCATGCAGTGGCAATGCTGGCTCTGAGCTAGACTCAGCCGGTGTGACGTCAGGAGTGTTAGCAGTGAATACTGTGAACTTGATACGCGGAATGAAGTGAATACAGTGAAGTGCTTCGTCACGCGGGCAGTTGAGGCTGCGCTGCGGCGGGTCGTCGGTTGATGCGCGAACTTTGGCCGCCTCGTCTGAACTCGCAAACAAAGCACTCGCGGGGCGGCGAGCGTAGGCGCGTGCTCCTAAAGCAACGCCGCTCCTTTGCTTCGGTCTTCCCGCCTCAGCCAGTCGCTCCTCGCCGCGACGCAGCGGGCTCTCGTTCAGGCGGAACAGCATACCGTCGAGGTTGGCTGGTTGGTTGGTTAGTGATTCCGGGCGCGTCAACAGCTTAGGTCGTTTGGCCCGTAAGTGTAGTGCATGTTTTTCTCCTCGGGAGATGGCGGTGATCTTCCCGCGCTGGATGGCGAGATCCGTCGCCGACCTACCGTCGGCTAGTTGAGTTTCCCCCTGACCAGGACTCTCCCACTAGCGGGGCACCGCCGCAGCAAGGGTCTCCCGGAATATGTGGTAGTGTAGTGTATATTAGTGTAAGTGTGTGTGTAAGAGGAGAGGATAGGACAAGGAAGAGGAAGGATAGATCGCTCGCTGTCTGTGGCCCGTTTGTTAGGGTACTGCTCCGGCATTCGCCTGGTGTTGATCGGATTGATTGATTGATTGATTGATTGATTGATTTTTTCGTGTTTCCGGGCGCGTCAACTACTTCGGTCATTAGTCCCGTTAGTGTAGTGCATGTAATTTTTCTCAGGAAATGGCGGTGATCTTCCCCCGCTGGATGGCGAGATCCGGCGCCGACCTACCGTCGGCTAGTGGGGTTTCCCCCTAACCAGGACTCTCACACCAACGGGGCACCGCCCCAGTCGGGACAAGCTCTAAGCTCCCGACCGGTCTCCCGGAATATGTGGTAGTGTAGTGTATATTAGTGTAAGTGTGTGTGTAAGGGGAGAGAGGATAGGACAAGGAAGAGGAAGGATAGATCGCTCGCTGTCTGTGACCCGTTTGTTAGGGTACTGCTCCGGCATTCGCCTGGTGTTGATCGGAGAAACCACGGAAAACTATCGATCAGAGCAGCTGGCCGGTAGAATTTTCCTCCAGACAGCAACTGAATTCGACCTAGCTGAAAAGCTAGTGTCGAGAAACCTGCTGCCGCCAGGACTCGAACCATGGACCTCCCGGTCAGTTGACGCCGCTTCCAGTCACCGTCGTGGTACACCATCCTATGTCCCGAGGCTATGTACCCATGTTTGCAGATTCAAACCTGATTGAAATCGTGGATTTTTAATGGCGAAAAATTCTTCGTACGCCTTCCTTCGCAGATAAAGTAAAACCGGCTCTCCCATGTAGTAGATCTACTGCATGTAAAATATTCTCTAGCCTAAAAGAAGACTCTGAGCTAAATTCAAATCGTCGATTTTGTCGCCCAACATATCTCCTTTCTCCGCTAGAAGTTGATAGGAGCGTAGCGAAATTTGCGTAGTCAGACGGAAGAGCGGCCCTGATGGCCCGAGTCTCACTACGTAAAATAGGGCATTAACTAACTTTAGGCCACCTCTGCTTGTCTTGTCCAAACACACATTTGCCCCGACAAATTCCTTGTGGCTCATACTTACTATGCATCTGACTCCTCTTCCCGGTTTCCCCCTTCCAAACTTGTCTACGTCCACCTACCCTATCTATCTTGTCTATTTCCGATTTGTCTATTCTCATCTTGTCTATCCCAGCTAAGCCTCTCCCTTCCTTATCAGTCACATCCTGCGAACCTCAACCTTGACTACCTCCAACTTGCCTACTTCCATCTTGCCTAGCCTCGCCTTGCTTATCCTCGTTTTGCAGACACCTTGTCCATTCTTTCCCCCTTGTCCGTGGCCCAGCATTGTTGTGCATTGCCTTACTCTACTGCCCGGTCTTACCCCGACTTGCCTCGCATTGGCAAGCATTACCCTCCGTTGTTCTGCATAACCCTTCACAGCCTCGCCGTCGTTTATGTTGCTCCTTCTTGCTCCGTCAGCGCCGTCTTTTTTCGCCCTCCTGTCTCTCCGCTAACTTTCTTCTCGCTCCGCCCAGCATTAAACTACCATGCTCTTCTCTTGCCACCTCTCCTTTCCTCGTATCTACTTTTCTATGAACTCTTCTACTCCACGCTTCATGTTCAATCCGCTCTGCTTCTCTCCAATCCTCTCCTTCATCCATGCATGTACACCTCAACTATCGCTACTTTGCCTATGCTCTCTTTGCACATTTCCACCTTGTCCATACACGCCTTGCCCCATCACATCTTTCCTTTCATCGCATTTCCTAACTTCGCATTTCCTATCCAGGCATTTCCTACCACACTTGCCTTTTCCCGACTTTTCTTTCCCTAGCTTTCATGTTCCGGCTTGCCTACCCCCCTGTTCTACCCCACTTTGCTTATCCCCACCCATCCCTATCCCTTCATGACAGCTCTTCATGACCCCGACTTGCCTATTTCCGCCTTTCATTTCCCTGCCGCCCCTTTCTCCACTTTTCCTATCCCAGCTTTCGCTATACCAGCCTTGCATAACCCCGCTGTGTCTACACCCAGCTTCAACCAGTCTCGTCCCGTCCCGTCATAGCATTGTCATACCACCGTAGTCCTCAACTCCGCCCGCTCCATCCTCACATCTCTTATCCTTCGCTCGCCTCGTCCTGCACCAACCCGCTCTGAGGTCCTCCCGCCCCGCGCCCCTCTCCCCCTCCTGGCAAACAATACGCCATTAAGCCTCGCGCCTTCCGGGTCTCGAGGCGCGCGCAGGCCACCAGCCTGTCTCGATTGTACGCGATATTTCCTGGTCGCGATGGTCACTTACGATTAACGCTGGTCCAGATGATGCGATAGTGATGAAACCTACTATATACTCGTCGACGTTTTTCGAATCTCACAATTGATGTAATTTGTGCCAGGTAATTGCATCTGAAAGGTATTTCCTTTTCTTGTTCTTTGACGACGGCCGTGAAGAATGACATTCGGCGAAAGGCTTTAGGAGCTCAGCGGTGGGAGATGTTTCGTGCTTTCCAATCTTACGTCATTGGCGTATTCGTCTGTCACGTAGCCACTTTGTTTTCCACAAATGCATTGTTCGCCTTCATGTTTCCCTAACCGGCTAACTGTAAAGCTCGTTTGAAGAAAGGATACCTCTTGAACGCATGCAATGAAAGTCGTGACTGGTTGCCGTGGACTTGTGGTCCCATCCGTCATTTACTTCCCCTGGTGCCCACGAAGGACAAATAACATTTTTGTCGTGAAATATTGCTTTTCAGCAACTTGGCGCAAAAGGAATAATGTTTTTTCTGCTCATAACTTAAGTCATAATAGATTAAAGTCCTGCTGTGATGTGTAAATTTATTTATTGATTTTTCAATTTGAGCTTTACTTAACTTAGAGTTTTTACAAGCTAATCATAAAATCACTGTAGGACTGCTCTAATTCCTAATGCAATGTTTGCGTAACTTTTGTTTCAGTCCTAACAGTTAAATTTTCATGCATTGATAAAAAAGTTTTGTTATCATTTTGGTTCTTAACGACGACGCTCAATTTTCAAAAACGTAATTACAGCTTAATTATCGATAATTTTGTAATTCAAACTAACATTATAATAATATTGTATGAATATATCATTATTATTGTTGAATATTACATCACATTATTCAATAAGATCAAATAAAAGGGAAACAACGCTTGTGAATTCTTGATACTATTCAAGCAGCAAGGTACATCTATTTTCATCCCTCTCCCTGTGGAACCACTTCAAAGTTCCCGTTGTATTGCAGCATCTTTCATGAAGTGTTTCCCCCTTGTGATCGCTTGGCCGGCGCTGTTTCAGCACGGTTAGCAAATCCCTCCCCCCCCCACTTAACTCCAGTGGCTTGGCCTCAACAAAGGCACCCACGCAGCGGAGAGAGCGATCAGAAAAGCCTCTAAAGAGCCCGTTTGACCGGCGGTGGCCTCGTCAGGTCGCCTCAGGAGGCAGCCAGTGCAACGCCCGGCAGGCAGCGCGGCGGGGTGGGGTTGGGGACGCGACCCGATGGCCTGTGAAACGCGACATGCGCTTGCAGGCTCCGCAGGGGCGGAGGAACGCGGGAAGCTACGGAACCTTGTCTCGTCGGCTGCTCCTCCGGTGGTCTTTCGAGCCCTACCCGCCGCCCCGCCCCCTAACCGCTGCTTCCGCCGGCGGTGCCACTCGATGCCCGGGCCCCTCGCCGCACCCAGGCCCTGTCATTCCGGCCGCTCCGTCCTGTGTGTTTTGGGCGATTTTGCCCTACTATTTTCCGATCTCGGACACTTAGTCGCAATCGCCCTTTGACGACCTCTCCGCCCAGTGCCGCCCTCATTGCTGCCCTCGCCGCCCTCGCCGCCCTCGCCGCCCTCGCCGCCCTCGCCGCCCTCGCCGCCCTCGCCGCCCTCGCCGCCCTCGCCGCCCTCGCCGCCCTCGCCGCCCTCGCCGCCCTCACCGCCCTCGCCGCCCTCGCCGCCCTCGCCGCCCTCGCCGCCCTCGCCGCCCTCGCCGCCCTCGCCGCCCTCGCCGCCCTCGCCGCCCTCGCCGCCCTCGCCGCCCTCGCCGCCCTCGCCGCCCTCGCCGCCCTCGCCGCCCTCGCCACCGCTCTCTCCATCGCTCTCTCCGCTGCCCTCGCAGCCACTCTCACCACCGTCCTCTCTGCCGCTCTCGTCGCCGCCCTCATCGCCACTCTCGCCTCCTCAACACCCCCCACTGCCCCTCACTCGCCAATTTAAACATTACAGTCCTCAAGGTCTTCACTGGTCTCGATGTCCTCACTACTCACAGCCCTTATATCAATATTTGTTTTGGTTAGTATCCTCCGTATTTATTCCTGCATTCTTATTTTTCACTCCTGTTGTCTCGACGGTCGTTGAAGTTGGCCATCTTTCCCTTAACTCACAAAAATTGTCTTTCGCCGTTACGTTTAAGTTACGACCACAGCCCACCTCAATATTCTGCTCATTTCCTAAAAATTTATCGGTATGCCCTCTCACAGCACACACAATGCCGGACGTTGTTATGAGCGTTCTCAGTCTAGAGCCACTACAATTCAGGTGTTGGGATTACCGTAGTGTCTCTATATTTACCCTCTGCAATAGCCCTTTGTTTTACCGCCGCAACAGCATCCAATTAAGTCACCCCTTCTAGTTGCGCAGTGCTTTTACCGCGTGTTTCATTTGGAGGACTATGTCATTGTCTTTGCAACCACAACCAGCGACGTTGTTGCCACTGTTTTTGGTGCCATCTCTACCACTTTCATCAATATCCGTTCCAACTCCTCAACCTTAACCCCACTCACCACCCCCACAATCAGTTCCTTCACCCCCTCTCATTTCTACCTATATCATAATAATCCTCACTCCACCAATACCGCCATCAACATTATCAATTATTTCACCACCTGCACTGCTGACTCAGCCTAAAAGAGACCATATTCACTATCATTTTCTTCGACATCACCATCATCCAGAAGTCTACCATCCCTGTCTACTCCACATCCCAACTGCGCCGTCGCTATCTTCTGTTGCCACTCTCCTCGAGTATGCCATCACCCCAGCACCTCCTCCACCTTTACCTCCGCTACAATATCCAATTAACAACCATCAACTCCGCCACTGCGTCTGAGTGTCGCCCACACCCCGGCCGTTTACTCGGCCTCGCAGCCCACGCCGACCTGCTCCTCCGCCTTCGCCCTCGCCCTCGCCCTCGCCCCGCCGCAGACCGCAGCCCCGCGGTGGTCCCGTCTTCTGGGCTGCGGCGGCGGCTTCCAGCAGCCGCGCCCCCGCCACGCCCACGCCGCCCCCGCTCACAGTGGGACGAAATGAACCCGCAGGGCCGAAACACTGGCTGAGGGCATCAATTGATGTTACTGTAGTGCCTCTGGCCGGGAGGTCCTAAGGTTCCAGTCCCGACGATGGATGGATTTTCGACGCCAGCTAGGTCGAATTCAGCGGCTGTCGGGAAGAACATTCTAGTGGCTGGCTGCAGTTATCGGTTATTTTCCGTGGATTCTCCGATGAAAACTAAGCGAATCCCGGAGCAGGACCGCACGTGATCTTCCCTTGTGCTATTCTCTCCTCTTACTGACACACCCTTACACTTACATGCAGTACACTATCACTCATGTCGGGAGACTAGTCGTGCTTAGAACTTGTCTGGGATGGGGGAAACCCGCAATCCGAAGTGTAAGTCAGCGCCGGATCTCCCCATCAGGCGGAGAGGAATATCGCCACCTCCCATGATAAAAAACATGCGCTACGTTTCCGGGTCTAACGATCATAGCAGTTGACGCGCCTGGAAAATAGAAAATAATGAATCAATCAATAAACCGAAATAAACATTCTCCTGCGTCTTCCAAACAAGCTCTTCAAACGGACAATAATTTACCTGTATAACCGTGCGAAACTTTGACTCATGCGAGCGGATATTCGCCACCTGTGAGGGTCTGGTAGGGCGCGACTTCTGTTATCGTGCTATTGCTAGCGTGTAAATTATAATTGCGCTGTATGTGGCTCTACGGGGATAGTGTGACATTCTTCTGTACTTCAGCACTCGTATTGTAGGTGGGCTGGAGGACTTCCGTGTCGATCCGTGCGAACTGCATGTGTGACATCGCTAATTGGCGTAACTTAAATGTTGAATAAAAAGGTTGTTTGTTTAATCTTATTATTTTTTGTATCTTTTCTGCATTTTTTTTTTACATCTTCAATTTTTGTTATTTTTTTTCAGATTCTATTTTGCACGTCCATTTCGCATATTCTTCTTTTTTGTTCTTCATGTAGCTTGCCTGGATACCTTCGTTTGGCAAGTTATCTGCACGTTTCTTTTTGTGATCTTTCTTTTTTCTCACTTCCTTTACATTTAGATCCCTTCGTTATTTATACGTCCCCCCCTCTTGCACCATCTTTTTCCGCACATTCTGTGTGCATCTTCCTTTTGCGCGCGTTCGTCTTCGTGGCCATTCGGACCCAGTGTGCGTGTGCTCCCGCCTCGGCCCGCCCGGCCCCGCCCTGCCCGAGCCGAATTACCTCTTCTGGTGAAGTTCCCCTCGCGGGCCGGCGCTGGGGCTGCTCCCCGCCAAGAGGCTTTGTGCGCGGCGCGGCGCGGCGCGGCGGGGCGCGGCGGCGAGTCGGGGGCTTGTAATTCGCTATCTACATGGAAATCGGAGAGGAGAGGAGGAGCCGGCTGCTGCAGTCGCCCCCGACCGCCTGACGTCTTCCTCAGCTCGTCTTACCCGCACCGTATCCGTCGTTATCGGAGAACGCCCTCGCCAGGCTGCTCATTTGCCAATGGGCTGATGCGGTGGGGTGGAAACGGACGCTCAGAATTATCACCAGTCTACATCGCAGAGTTCTTGCAATTGGAATTCGTTTACTTTTTAATCGAGTTTTGAAATGAATGTTGTTTTTTAAAATGTTCGAAAATCACCTTGGTAATTCAAGATTTGTTATTCTTAAAGGTTTTCCATTCATTAATCAAAACTGTGAAAAAAATAGATCTTCACAATAATTTCAAATTTCTGGGTCTGTTTAGTAGAATGTGTCTCGCATAACTTAGAATGCATTGTAGCTAGTTGATACTGTCATTAGATTTGTGGGTTTCGTTCTAAATATATTGAAGATTGTTGGCGGCAGGAGGAGATACAAGCAATTTGTCTACTACAAAAGAGAACTGTAAATATTGTGACTAGTTTCCCAACGTACAAGAGCTGGGAGATTTGGTATAAGATGTAATACCAATCCCCCTGTCTCATACCTACCGAAAACATTCTAGAATACTGGTCCAGAAGACTTGATTGGAGACAATTGGTGAAGAAATAAGTATTACGTTTTAAATGAAAAGTGCGCCGATCCCTAATATTGGATGTCTTAACTTGCGGTAGCTGAGGCATTGGGAAGGACCATTACACTGGTCTTAATGTTCTCATTACCCATTCCATTAAACACCCAGCTCATGTGGTTTTCTTGGATGCAACATCTAAGGAAAATATGCTGCTTTTTAAAGAACCAAGAAATAAAATTCTACGGTAGCGGGGTCGGGGATATAGGCTATTAGGTCTTCAGTCCTCACACCATGTCATTTACCTGGGTGCAAGAGGTAGAGACGTGTATTCTATGTACTTTTAAAATCAAAGGAGCCGATTCATTTTTTTAGTTTTACCTCTCCTATGGTAGCAGGGAAATGGGATCGCCCGGGTAGGAGATTGGATTGATAGCATGTATAACTCGCGTAGGTTTCACTAGATTTTAATAGTATACTGTGGAAGAATACCCTATTGACTCTTACCGATGTGTGAAACACTGTAATAATATAACACCTAACGTTTCTTTCCTCCAAATCATTACAAAATCCAAATTCAGCATTCCGCAAATCTAAGTCGAGGATAACTAATAATTTTCTTTTGTCTATAATACAATCATGTAAAGTGTTTTGGAATTGTTACACACATCACCTCACGAACGCCACATAATTATTATCAAAGATTGGCCCCATTTCATCACTCCTTTGTCAGTATTAGTGGATGTCTAAATTGTCGCTTGAGAGGACTTTTTTTCGATTATAATCCTCGTAAATGAAAGGGACTTATTCCTTAATTGAGTTGCGAATCAATAAATTGTTTTCAAATTAACGAAACTTCTACTCGAGATAGAACATCATGATTAATAAAAGAAATGTTTCCGTAAGTTATTGAATCATCTTTCAACAAACTCGTCAAAAATATGTCAAGAATTCAGTTTGAGATTTGAGTGTAGAGTAGCTTGAAAACTACCACATTTTAGAATTACGCTCACTTTTTAGATGTAATAATACAGAGGTATAGATTATTACATTCTTCGTGGTTCCAGGTGTACAAACTTTAATCCTGGCGTTTTCATGAATGTCTACTTTACCTTTGAATTCGTTTGTTATTTCCTTTCAGAAAGTATTTAATAAAAACAATACTTCACATTCATATTTCCAAAGCAAACTACCGTTTTCTGAGAATTATTTCGTAGTGTAGAATTTAAGGTTATCGTATTTTGAACATTTTAAATAGTATGGCGATCAGTAGCGAGGTATTCTCGCCTTCAAGCTCTGGATACCGGGATTAAAATCTTGATCGGTTTATGTGAAATGTGTGGTGAATAAATCGGGTGCTCCCGTTGGTTAAAAAGACGGGGGAGATGTTTGAAATTGAGTTGCGACACAAAAACATTGACATTTAGGATGACGGCGTCTGGCTTCGTCTCCCCTTTAACCACTTTTATTTTGAGGTGAGCTACGAGCTTATGCGCCAGGGTTTTTCCCTTCGGTAGATTGTGTACAAGGAGAATCAAAAGGGTTTGATCCTTTTAATAAATACATTTATTTATAGAGTAGTACGAGAAAGTTGATGCGTGAATCTTTTTGAATAAACAGGTGTTTAGAATAACTATTACAAATTACTAGATGTTGTGTGGTCGAAAATATTAACCTTTTTCAATTAACATGTACTAGGGTCCGCATAGAGCGGAGTTATAAAAAGTTTATACAAGTGATACTTGTCACTGTCCATGACGCGGCCCCAGATTCCGGCCCTGGGTCGCTTCCCAGTCAGGTAAGATTACAATGTGCGTTTTCCTTGCAACTTCCCAGATTGGTTGGCTGTGAGACAATGAGAAAACTCACTTCTCAGGTTGAAAAGACCAGAATACGGAATGGGGATGTCTTCGTGCTTAACCACACATACCCCCTTAACCCATGGCCGCGAGTCCGAGACGCTACTGACAGGGAATGTACGCGGGCTGTCGCGCCAAGTTCAGACAGACAGATAATTCAAATCGATAATCCTTCCTACTATAACCTATGGATGCCCAATCTGGGGAGGTGCAGCTCCTAGCAATATTAATAAAATCAAAGTAATTCAAAATATATTTCTAAGAAATACTCTAAATGCCCCCTGGTTCATTACAAATGAACAAATGCATCGAGAATTAAAAATTACAAAATTAGAAGAAACCATAGCTAAATTAGCTATCAATTTTTACAACAATCTTCATACCTCACCAAGTACCATCATTTTTAACATGGGAAAAAATGCGGTCCACCCACGCATAAAGTCAAGATTTCCCAAAGACAAATTCAAACCCCCGTAAACCACTATACCCTCAGCTCCTTAACATAATCATATTCCTTTCTCTTCTTAATTAACAATAACATTAAACCAATAATTATGTCAGAGTTTAAACCTCACTTACCTTGTGGATGGCCAATCCAAAACTGTCATATTATAATCATGTGTATTTTTAAACCCCTTGAAAGACTGTATTGTCGAACAAGAAGAAATAAATTTAAAAAAACAACAACAGATAATTGTTACTGATTTTTGGGCATTTCATATGTACAGATCTTTGGCAGATCACATTCGGACACGGCCAAGGAGATTTCACATTCCTGGGGTACTGTATGCTTACGGGCACGCCTAAAATCAGGGGCAAATGCCACAAACAGCTATGAATTTACACGGGATTGTTGATCAAACGGCAATGTTTTGATTTCAGTGGCGGATAATGACGAAGTTATTCATAGCTTAACTAAATTCTGAAGATACGTTACAGCTCTGGTAGCATGTACAACTTTGGAGTCGTAAAATTCCTGTATGCAAATCGCTTGTAATATCACTCTCACCATTCTCACTCACTCATGATTGTGACTCAGTGTTCACCTCCTGAAAACAGCAGCAGTCATTTCCAGGGCGATGATAGTTAATGAGCTTCCCTCGGTCCTTGGCAGCCATGAGCGAAACAACTTTCCAGGAAACGCACACGCGCTGGCAACGTGTGTGTTGCGCATGCACGATAGCAGGCGCGGATGACTGGTCGAAGGCGGCCAACACTCATTACGGATGATTAGTCGATAATGAATTATTACTATACTCCGAATAAAAGAAGAATGTGGTTGACAGTTCGGTGTGGATGGGGGCGGCGTTGCCGCGTACTGCGCGCTCTACCACGTGCTTTGAACAATAAGACGAACAGCTGAGAGAAATCGGGAAAAATCGTAACACGTAAAAGAAAGAAAATAAATAAGGAACTTACATTTTCTCATCCTTCGCAAATTACTCCCAAACGTCGACGCTCAGCCGATAAACTGCAGCACTCCGGATACGCGATTCATTTGGCAGTTCAAACGTGACAACATCGGGCAAATGGCGATAGTTCTGATTCGCTGTTGCCTAGGTTACGGAGCTGACGTCACCATGTTACCGGGAACTGTCAACCACATTCTTCTTTTATTCGGATAATAGTCGCTTTCTCAAGATTTTGTCTGCGCTTACTGGCCCATTGTCTGTTGCGCTAAATCAGATAACGTTAGCAAATTTGAAGTTCGATTCACTCGCACGCCTAGTTTATATTATCTCTGAAAGTGGCCCTAGGTAGCTTTTGAGTTGATTCTTTAGTATTTTCTGAAGTAGGTCTTAGAAACGTCAATTCTGTACGGTGTAAGGGTAAGGGTCATTTCTACATGGAGGTTATTCGTAAGGATCATTTATACACGAAGTCTTCAGGACATCTTACTTGAATGTTTGTCCTGCTCGGTAACATTCATGACCCAGCTAAATGCCCGTACGCGCCAATTGAATTTAGAAAGACGTACAATGTTCTGTATGTACTTGTAACGCTAGTTTGGCAGAAGCCTACTTCAAGTTATGTAAAGGTTTTAACAGGAACGGCAGTTGAGATAACGATAATTAGTTAGTAGTCAATAATAGTCGTTGACAGTTGTGGCAACGCGCGTATCTCGCAGGGATTCATATCCAATGAGTTCATACAAAGAGTTGCTTTCAGTGGCCCAGAAAGACAGAGTTCTGGGCTGGAAGTTGTAAGATACGAATGATGGAACAAAATGGAATTGGAGATTAGGAGTTGAAAACCAGTTTCTCCTGTTTATGATTCCATCAAGGCTCCACCGTCTTTTGCATCATATCATGAGAATCTCTAATCCATCAAAATCATTGGTCCAGTCCAGGAAAAGCTTTACAGCTTAGGAACTGACATCATTATCTTCTCTCACTGTACAACACACTAAGGATGACGGTTTTTGGCCATTAACAAAAAGTCGTCACAAAACCCTTGAAGGGTGTTACTGCTGCATAGGGAATTACTCCTCAGCCTTGCTGTCAACAGATTAAGATGAAAAAAATATATTTGTATATTGTGACGTAAAATCCAATTTCTGTAACAGGCATTATAATCGCGTATAACTCAAATACAATGTGTCTTTGGGCCTTAAAACCAAGTTTTTGTTTTTCAGATATCCAAGTTTAGTGAAAAATGCTGAGTTCTGTGAAGACACGAGTTCTGGGGGAAATGATGAGAGATACGGAGAGGTAGTTGAGGTCTATGTTTGTAAAGCAATATATTACAGAATTAGTCTTCGTAAATTTCTATAGATTTTTGTAGATTTAAACTTTTGACTTGACGGTGCTCCCACTCCAAAGCAAGGATGATCAGAAAAGTCCGGAAATCTGAAATCTATGTAAAATGAATTGAGAGAAAAAGACAAATCTTCAAAGATACAATTATAAGGATTGATATTTTTTTGCAATTTGATTTCAACGCTTAGCAATACTAGAATATTTATTCTCACCGTACGGAGCCTATATTACTGCAACACACAGTGCAAGGGCTGGCCGTTCGAAGTTGGGTTCTATTAGGACGTACTTTTCAGTTTTAAAACAATTATTACTACATGCGCTGTTATTGCTGAGGACCAGCTAGTAAACATATAACTAATTATTAACAGTTAAATAATTATTTCAATTTATTAAAAAAGCAAATTATTTATATTGACATACTAGTTTTTATTTCCCATTAAGAAAAAATGTTCCAATTCCATTTCCGATAAAACTTTAACATTTCCGCGAACGAGAAATTGGTTTCTTCTTATTCCATTTCCTCTAAAGCTATCTCTTTGCTGGCGGCGGATTCCCCGCAGTCGACGCCTTCGTTGGAAGAACATCTTTTTCGAGATCTCCTCGCCCGGCCGCCCGGCCCGGCTCCCTTATCGGCGAACAAGTCGCGTGTATTTGCTGATGGGGCGATAGAGGTCGAATCGATGAGTCTGAGCACGGGAGAAAGCTCTTCATCTCCCCGCTGCGAAGGAGACCCGCTCCCCCGGACGCTCCGGTGTACTTTAATTTCGTGGAAGTGCTTGGGAAGATGAATTTACTTGGACCATCGATTGGGGGTGACGCGCTTAACTACTACGGAACTCTTCGTTTGCAAGCGACCAGCCAACTTCACGTGACTTCGCCTCATATTTCTTACCGCACCAGATTAAACTGCGAACTTAAAGGGGTATCGATCGGTACAGACTACGAAATTTATGGCGCGGGCTTATTTCTTCAAATTCTTTACGCATCACTTCCGTCTTGGAAGTGGGCGGTAATCGTTTAAACCAGGAAACTCAAACATTTATTGCGTCAAGAAGTCAATGTGTTCTTCGGCTAACTTTTATTTTAGGAATTAAAAAGTATTAATCTTTTTGTTACGTTCTATTTTTATGATTATGCAATCTTTTTTTGAAAGTAAATAGATTCCACAGATTAAAAGACAAAATCTATAAGAAAATCATAAGTAAGAGAAAGGAACCTGTAGTGAAAAGTATCCTATAGTTTCCGACAGAAGCTGTCGATCTCTTTCCTGGCGGCGGATTTTCCGCAGTTGGGTCGTTGATGAAATTCTAAAAATAATCTAATGATATATGATGTCAATAATCAAAATATTATTGACATCGTCTTTACCAACGCATTTATTATTTGATTTCACAATTCTCAATGGTCGTAATTATCACTATCATCACATCTAGGAGTCAAGAGTTGAAGTCAAGATTCGTCGTTCGTTTTAACCCTTTTCTGCCTAGCGTGACATATATGTCACACCAAGCTTTTCATTTTTTTAAATTTTAAATTTTAAAATTCCCGCTCTTTTTCAATTATGTTTCTCATATTTGACGTCTACTCTTTGCGTTGCACTAATTTTCTCATAGATATCTCTTACCGACTTCTAGTGGGAAGCGTTTGAACTATTTGTGTTGCGCTCCCGCCGTTTTGTAATTGCAGCACTTAGAGTGATCGCTTTGTTGGTGGTGTTCTTTTGAAGTAAGTTTTGATATATTTAGAGTGTTCGTACACCAAAGCATAAGGTTTACTGTGGTATACTGTTATAGTATCAACAATGACATTTAGGTGAGTTTCGTTTTGTTTTTCATTTACGTGACATATATGGCACGCTAGGCAGAAGCGACATTATGAGGTTATGTTTTAGGAGCTTATCGTTGCATGAGATTTTGGCTGAGCTGGAGGCCGAAGAAGACGATGTTGATCCTGATCGCATTTACATTCAACCTCCTGCTGTTTCACATGAGTCTGACGAAGATTCAGGAGAAGAAGACGGTGGCGGAACTGTGAACAACCTCGCTCCGCGGATTTTGCAAGCAGATGCCGAAGCTGTATTGAGAGACGATCGCAGGATAGGCCTGGAAGAAGATATTTATTTTTGCAGCAGTAGTGTTAGTGATGAAAAGCAGCAAAAGAGAAGCGAGATGCACGTGAAGACTAAGAATACCGTGTACACTGATTGGAAAAGAGAAGATACTCAAGAATGGGAATTCTTTTTTCCAGAAAACTGCTATGCAAATTACAGAAAATTATCTCCTTCTGATCTGTTTGAACTGTTCTGGGATGATTCTCTTATAGACTTTTTGATAGAGGAAGCCACTAGATACGCCCTTTTCAAGAATTGCTCTGATCCCAAAATTACATCCGATGAAATGAAATCTTTTATTGCAATTCTTATTCTGTCGGGATATAATCAGCATCCAAGTCGACGGCACTTTTGGGATTCACAAAACGATATGCGCAATGAATTAGTCTTCAATGTAATGAGAAGGGACAGATTTGAATGTATAATGCGATTTACGCATTGTTGTGATAACACTAAAGAAAATGTGGATGATAAAATGTGGAAACTGCGCCCAATAATGGATCTGCTAAAGAAACGATTTTTAGAGCATTTTCAGCCAGAACAAAATTTAGATTATGATGAGTGCATGATTCAATATTTTGGGAGGCATGGGTGCAAACAGTTTTTAAAAGGAAAACCCATACGCTTTGGTTATAAAGTGTGGTGCATGAACACACGTGAAGGTTACCTTGTAAATTTCGAAGTGTATCAAGGGAGAAATCCAAGGCGAAATGAAAAGTATGAACAAATGTTTGGTAAATGTTCTGCGCCAATGGTGCAGATGTTAGATGAATTGCCAAACAATTGCAGAGAGCTGCCATTTAGACTTTATTTCGACAACTTGTTTACTGGACAAAATTTGTTAGTGTTTTTGAGAGAAAGGGGTATTGCAGCCACAGGAACTGTAAGAGACAACAGAGTTCCCAAAGGATGCAAGCTTCCATCAATAAAGGTGATGTCAAAGAAGAAAAGAGGAGAATATGAATTTGCCAGTAGTAAGGAGAGCGGCATAGTGCTGGTAAGATGGCATGACAACTCAGTTGTTACAGTTGCATCAACATGCCATAGTGTTCAACCAATAACAAAGACCCCAAGATATTCAAAGGAACAAAAGAAGAAAATAAATGTTTCTTTACCTCATTTAGTAAAGCAGTACAACAAATTCATGGGTGGTACTGACCGCATGGACCAAGATGTTGGAAAGTACAGAGTAGCAATTCGTGGCAAAAAATGGTGGTGGGCAATTTTCACCTGGCTGTTAGATGTATCTCTGCACAATGCATGGATTCTTCACAAGAAAACAGGGAATGATATTTCGCAACTTGATTTCAGACGAGTCATTGTGCAGAAGTACCTCACTACTAATCCAAGTCCTCCAAAATCAATTGGAAGAAATCCAAGCTCGAAGACTACTGTTGTAAGGTATGATGGAAGAAACCATTTGGTTTGCAATGTGCCAAATAAGAAAAGACGCTGTGCATATGAAACATGCATCGCCGCACCTCGCACAATGTGCATGAAATGTGATGTGGGTCTGTGCATTGATTGCTTTGCTCCGTATCATAATAATTACAGCTCATAAAAATATCAATTGAAGTATCCATATGTACCGCCCCGGCCATTTATAGAAATGTTTACTGTCATCAACGATATTATTATTATTTATATTATTATTTATATTATTATTTATATTATTATTAATATTATTATTTTAACCAAAAAGAGTTTAAAATTAGAGCTCCTAAATATTCATTTCATTTGTGTTACAAAAATAAAATAAAAATGTATACCAGACTTTTTTTGCATGATCCGCCTAGCGTGACATATATGTCACACCTCATATCTCAAAAACTAAAATTTCAAAAATTAAGTGTAACCTATTTTTAGGTTCTCTTCAATCAGGAGATTCACAAAATATGTAAATAAAACAATTTTGAAAAAAAAAATCTCCCAGGCAGAAAAGGGATCTGACACAGATCTGATTGTAATGACTAAATTTAAAAAAGCTGTCATTTTCACGACTTAAAACGTTAATAACTAAATTATCTTTATTGCCACTATTTTTAATATTATTTAGCATTTAAGGTTCTTGTGTTCCCTTTATGAGATACTGACGGAATGCCAAAGAGGTTCCCTTGACGCGGAAAATCTTGACGTGCACAGCAGGGCAGCTGATGTCTTAACTATTAAGATACGGCAAAAGCGGAGGAGCGATCCACTTAATTTCTAAATACGTCCCATTAATATGCTGTCAAATCGCTGACAGACCCGATTGCTGGGAAGGATTTTTTTTTCGAATCCACCTTCAATTTTTCGACACAAAAAGCAGCAAGCCATACATTAACGCAACTATCTGACCGGTTCTTGATGACTCGTTCTGCGAACGGATTGGAATAAGCGGTACCCACACGTAGCTTGAGGAATTCAGAACGTCTGAATCTTTTGGCGTTGCGAATCTTGAATGTTTCCAATCGAGAACTTCAATGCCATTGATAACTGCGACTAAAGAAAATTATTGTATGAATGTATCAATTACATCATACAGTCCCAAAAATACCAAATTTAATTAAAAATCGATTGCCTGTGTTTCTGTGAATAAAACTGCAGGTAGTAAGTTCAACATGCAATGCGAGATATTAAATTTTGACACGGGGTTAAAGAGGAATGAAACATATCTGTGAGTCAACAGACCACGCACGTGTTGGAAGCAGAGGAAATGAGAGAGATTTGCGGCACGTCGATTGAAGTCCGAAAAAGTGCTTGCTCCTATCTCGTGTAATAGCAGTGTACCGTTGAGATTTATAATCTGTCATTTTTATCGCGATAGAACTCTTAGAGGTGGTGTCGGCATAAATGGGTTTCTCATGAAGTCAAGACGCCAAAGAAGGTAAATGTTGACGGTCTCATTTTCCTTCTTCCATTCGGAGACAGTAAATTAGCTGAAAATGGCTTAGTATGTGATTGCTGTAACAACTTCAGCATTTCTCTAGCTTGTCTTCATTCAACAGTGTCTCTTGGCTCTTAATTTAAAGTTTTTAGTATAAAATATTACTTTTAATGCTTCTGAGATAGAGTATCAAATATTATACAGAATATCCATAATGTTCTTCTACCTGCAAAATATGTGAAAATTGACAATACAAAAACATAATCACTCATTCTTGACTTCTCCAACATTTTACGATTTATCAAGTGCTCCAGTTGTAATGTATTTCCGTATTTTTCAAAATCATGACAGTTTATACATCATATTAAGTATGAATAATTGCTCGTGAAAGTAGAGTTCGCGTTCAATGAAATATTAAGTTTTTCTCTGAAAGAAATGTTGGTTAAATCGTAAGTAACCCTTATTTATAAGCGGAAATCATAGAATTATTTGCTAAAGTAGATTTGCAATCACAGCAAATTCGATTAAACTTGTAAGAATCAAATGATATCCCAGATTTTAGTTAAAGAGTATTTCCGAAATTGGTATTGCAAATTCAGTTTTTTTCTCTAAAATCTTGATTAACATCGATAAGTTGTCAATTGTTTCAAACTTTATTTAAGATAGAAAGATTAAGATAGAAATGATTTCTAAATAGAAATTAAATTTTGTGATGGATGATTGAGAAGTATGTGGATGATAATATTTTTAGAGAACAAGAATGGTGCTATAACAGAAGCACATACTTTCTCGCATATTTATGAATATGCGCAAGTTTCGAAAATTTAGTGTTCAACGAAAATAACATCTGCTTCATTCTTTTAAACGCAAGTTGTTTTATTTGCAGAAAAAAGCGAAAGAAAAAATTGACACGATTTTTGATAATATGTTTTTTTTATAAATTGCTGTAATTTCAAGTAAATTTCATTAAATTACGCAAAAACTACTCGCGTTCTCAAAGAATTGTTCATAACCTTATTTAAGGAGCTGATTTTTTATAATAAATATTAAGGAAAAAAACTATCTTCAACTTTGTAGTTTTGAATTGTTAACTTTTGGAATTTCACTGTAGAATTCAC
Source organism: Teleogryllus occipitalis (assembly GCA_011170035.1). Lineage (NCBI taxonomy): Eukaryota > Metazoa > Arthropoda > Insecta > Orthoptera > Gryllidae > Teleogryllus > Teleogryllus occipitalis. The sequence continues at coordinate 22,834 of BLKR01009785.1, forward strand.
TACCATGATGTAATGAGAGATGTAGTTCACAGGAACGGTCAGAGTATAACCAATTAAACAATTAGTTGGCTGACGTTTCGGAATGTTTTATTTCTATTATCAGGGCTAGTGTACAAAAAGAACCAACACGGCATGAAGATATAAATGATTATACAATACACAAGAATATGATATGCAACTAAATAATATAAAAATGTACACTTCTTACTAATTATAATAATTTAAAATAATAATAAAAAAATTTCAGTCACTCAGCAACATTATATCCAAGTTACAACCCAAATCCACATGGAGTTGCTGCAGCGCAGCAAGCCATTCCGTACCACGTCTGACATGGGTCAAGGCACCGACCAATCCCATGAATGTCTTCCCTTTTGCAATTTCCCAAAATAGAGAGAGATCACCAAAAGGACACTAGCCCTACTTTTTTTACCGCTCTTTGATACATATGAAGATAAAATTTTAAAAAAACATTGCAACCGCTTTTGACAAACATTTTTAAAAAAATTAAAAATGCCTGTATTCACAAAAAATTACATGAAAGCTACTTATATTTTCAAACATTGTACATAGCCTTATTTCAAGGTTTGTTTTTAGATAACATTTAATTTAGGAATAAATCTCTATCTTTAATATGTTAGGAATGTAGGAAGACACGGAAAAATTGACTTTTTTCAATTTTGGAAAATCAAGGGTTTCAACAAAAATGAGACTTCGCCATTCCCTTAATGGCTCTTTACGATATCCGAGAACAAAGTTAAATCCAAAAATTTGAATCCCGTTTTGAGAAAATCTGGAAAACGTAAATGATGCTTCATCCCCGAAAATTAAAATATACGTTTTAAACACAGAGTGCCTCGAGTTTCTTTAAATCGATCGAGGAATTTTGGAAAAAATCGGTTGAACGGTTTAGGTGCTAGCTTAACCACTGGCAGGGATGAACGCGCGGACGGACAAATGGATGGACAGGTGAACGGACAGATGGACGATACATGTTGTTGAAGCACTACTAGTTCTGTTGTCGTCTGACGTGAAGTCTTGAACTACCCATGATTTTGTCATAACGTTTTATTGCATTGCAGCATTCCACATTTAGCATTTTTACATTATTTTTTTCTTTTAACTCTTTGGACACTGTCAGAAATTTCTGCAATTCTTTTAATGTAAAGTACATGCAAGTAATTTTCATGTACGTAAATTAAATTTAATGTACACGTACAGTAACTTTAACGTACTAACGGAATAAATTTAATGAATGTGTCCAATTAAATTTAATGTAGGCCAGTAAGTTTACAGTCGAACATTAAATCTACATTGATTTTAATTTAAACATTACATTTAATGTATAGGTACATTAATTTCCCTTTAATGTACAAGGTACATTGAAATTCATGTACAATCGTACATTAAATATACATGAAATCCAATGTAATTTCTGACAGTGTGCTATCGGCAGGTCTTCAATTATTTTTTAGATGCTTCTCAGAAATGAAACTCCATTCACCAAAAGCATGGCTGGTGTACAAATAATCCTTATTTATGACAATAAGCTTCATTTCTACTATATCGTTTTCTTGTAACTTGAACATTTTCTTCTCGAATTTTAAATTGGTCACTATATACAAACGAAAAGTGCAGAATTTCCTTGAAATTTATGATTTTACCATCAACAAATTTTTGATTTTGAATTACTATCAAAATATAACATTAGAAAATTAACAACATACATAATTTTAAGACAATTTCTCAGAGAACTCACTTTTATTCGAATTACTCCATATTTCTAATTTATTCAATACCAAGAGAACTCAGATTTTTCCGTATTCGCCTAGTTGGAGCTGCCCTGAGAGAGCATTCGTTGCTCTATCGGGTCCGCGTATAGTGGATTGAATGCGTGCCAGCATTTTCCGGAGGTTGAAGCCAAGACAACCAGCGCGTTCTCGGCGGCAGCGCAGCTTCCTCAGAGCCCCGACAAAGAGCGTGGGGTGGCAGCCTCGGCCGTGGCTCCTACACCATGTCTGTCACGTCCCCCGCGCTCTTGTTATGCGCTCGCCACGCTCTCTGCGGACGACGCCTTCGCCACTTCCACGCACACACCGCTACGTACACAGCTGCAATGTCACCGCCACCTCCGCTCCCGCTGCCTGCGCACCGAGCGCCTCAACCGCGGCCGACCATATCTCTATCGCACAGGCGTGAGCAGAGGAGGGCGGCAGGGAGTCGTGACCCCTTACAATTTTGAAGGGGGCCCCGTCATCTCACAATAAAACATGTTATTTCTGTAACATGTTAAATCCCTGATAAAAATGCGAATAGAATGTATGGACACATTGTAAACGTGAAGACAAAAGAATGAATACACTATTCTGTCGGAATATTGTTACCGTATGTTTCAGTAACTAGTGTCGCCGAACGATAAAAAATGGTTAAAAAACACCGTTTTACTTAGTTGTAAATATCAACTCACGACTGCAAGTTCCTAGGATTCGACTCCCGTCAGTGGCGGATTTTTGACCTGTATTGTTAGGTCCAATTCAAACGCTATCTGCAGGAGAACTTCAGCAGCCGGCAGGTCTATAGTTGCTCCAATTATCAGGCAAATGCCGGAGCAGTAGCACTACACTAACTTAACAATCGGCAGCTTAGAGCTTGTCCCAGCTGGGGCGGTGCCCTGCTGGGGGGGGGGGGATGCCTGGAGAAGATATCCACAGCGAGCTTAGGTGTAGGTCGGCGCCGGATCTCACCATCAAGTGGGTGAGAAAAACTTTCACCTCATGCATTAAAACTATAGGTACTGATGTTCGCAGTAGATGACGTGCAAGGAAACATCGTACAATCAACCTATACTTGGGTTTTCCTAACGTGGCGGATGACATGAAGTCATTTTTACTCCTCCCGCCTTATAAAATGAATTTTTTAAATTAATTCGTGAACGTCCTTCTCAACGGGGCTCGTGGCCTCAAGCATGTGCTTATCACTGTTATAAAGATTCATTTTAAAAGGCAGGAGGTGTAAAAATGACTTAATGTCATCCGCCAATTTACGAAAACTCAAGTATACGTATCACTAGTTTTGACCGCACGCCTTCTACCTCTACATACCGAGGAATCAACAAGGAATTTGAGGTGGGCAATGGTGATTCGAAGAAGGATTTCTCGGGGTTCTCCCGTTGACCATGCTTCTCATTCCACCATTGTTTCATTATTCGCATCATGTCATTATCACCCGTCACACATTCATCAAAACCATCAGGTACGACCGAAAACGTGTAGGTACCAAGGATGATAATAAAGATTTGAAATACATTCATTGAACAAGACTGTCAAAATGTTTGCATCGAAAGTGCAAGCTTGTACTCGAGAAATTGAAAAATTAAATCAAATGTACGAAACGCAGAGAAAATAACTTACCCAATGTCCCCAACAAAAAACACAATTTTATGAATATTCTTTATTGAAACACAAACAACACATGTGGCACATTTCCCACATAATCATCACCAGAGACATTTGTCATACCGTGGAATCACGATTTGTATCCCTGTGACGTAGAAATCTGCTACCTGGGATAGGTACCAGTGTTTGGCAAGTACCTGTAAATCTAAGTCACTGGAAAACACACCATACTGACCGGACAAGAATTTCTTGAGGTGAAAGGAAAGATGGCAAACGTTGGGCGCGAGATCCGAACTGTGGAGTGAATGGTCGAATGGTCAGTCACACATGTCTTGGTTCACAATACATTTTCTGCTGCAGTTCTGCTTGGAGATGTTTAACCACTCCCACAATAGTCCGCATCTGCCTCCCCCCAGCGATGTATATGTTCTCTTACTTCTTAAAAATTCCTCTCTGGTCAGCATTACTCCTATAGTTTTAATTGTTCTGAGCGTGACACCAGCGGGACGCAAACGAACATCAACGGTGAGCCGCAGTTTGTGTGAAGGTGACATAGAATGATGCGTCGAAGAAAATGTGTGGCGAAGTCTTAGTTAAAGGTAAATAATTGCTGCTGCATCGACCAGCTCTCATTCACGCACTGTTTCCTAAGGTACTCAAATGTTTCTACCGGCCACTAAAACACTTTTCAGTTTCGTATGCTAGAAGAAAACGCACTGTATACGAGGGAAGGTACGGAACATAATAATACAATCCCTCTAAATTCCAATAGACGTTCATTAAAACAATTCAAACCGTTTAACTTCAAATATAATTCACAAGAAGGAAAAGGTGACGAAAGGGGCATACAAACTTTTTCAACATTTTCTCGCATCCTATTCAGCCGATAATAATACCAGAGACATTCATTATGCCTGTCACTTCGAATATGGTGTATTGTAGGTGAAAAGAGCGCTTTATGAGCCTTTATGCATGTTCCTTAAAAACTAGTATTGTTGACGAAAACAAATTCTTACTTCTTTCTGTACATCTTCATGTACGTAAAACAAGCGTTCTCCAAGATGTTTTTTCAGAAGGTAAAGAGGCTGTTCACGGCGGGCACCACACGCGACATTCTGGACGATTTTGACATGCACGTGCTCCAACATTCGGTGTATAGGCTGAACATTACTCCGAACACTTACCATCTCTTTTGATCATCGAAAACATCTAGAAGGGCGCAGATTTCACTCGCACTGCACAGAACTCACCTGTTGGATAAGGATGTATAGCGTGAAGTAGGAATTTAATTTTGAAAACAGTACCTCAATGTCAATGAAACAGGCATAATAAATCCCATGAAATAATGGTGTATAATTTGGATCAATGTTAAAGGAAAATGAATCTAACACCCTTTTAAATGAAGCACTATTTATTCAGCTTACAAACACCTGGAATTTAGAATTTCTTTCCAATCACCCCTAATAAATGTGGAGCACGGTGCTCGGATATTTAGCGTAGCAGCATGAACATAACCAAATAGAGATCAGATTACAAATTGTTGCAAAGCATCAAGAGTTAAAGAGTGTTGGATCGATTGATTGATTGATTTTTTTTGTTTTCGGGCGCGACATCTATTATTATTAGTACAATACGTCTAGGGCATATTAAGGCACTATTATATAGGAAAAACCCAGCAAGCTGCCGGGAGATTGGCACCGGATTTCCAGCGAGGGAGGATATATTATATCCTCCCTCGCTGGAAATCCGGAGCCAATCTACCGACGGCTTCCTGGGTTTTTCCTTCGCTTGCTATCTCTACCAGCGGGGCACCACCCTAATTGGAACCACCCTAATTTTCTTACTTCTGCCCCGAATTGTGTGGTAATGTAGAGCATATATGAAAAGTAGGTTTGTAAGGGGAAAAGGATAAGGAAGAAGACAACCCGCACGGTTCGGGACCCGTTGGTTAAAGTTCTACACCGCTTGATGTTGATCAGAGAAACTACTGAAAACTACCGATCACAACGCCCAGCCGATAGAATTCTTCTCGTGACCGACGTTGATGTAGATAATCTATAAGATGTATCGATAATCTGCTGTCGTCGGGCGTCGAACCCCATTCTCCCACCGGGCCACCCCAGGGCTGAGTCGCATGAGCGCAAGTGCCGGCCCTTCCACTGCGCAAGTGCGTCGTCTTGTGGATGGGCCGCTCGCACGCACAGTGGCTCGCGCGGCCATTCAACGCCCGTGCGCTGCGGGCGAGGCGCAGGCGACCTTGGCCCCGCGAGAGATTTACGAGATCGCGGCGCATCTGCTTATTAGCGCGGGATGCTGTCGACGGCGCGGGGCGGCGCGGCGGCCGGTGATGGCGCTGGTGGCCACGGTGACAATGGGTAGGGAGAAGGGCACAACGCGGGGCGAGGGAGGAGACCTGGACGGTTAGATGGAGGAAAGCGGTGGTGTTCTGAGATGAGAATCTTGAGAAAGGAAAATGCCTGCAGGAAGTGGTAGAGAATAATTCTCGCCTTCATGATGATTCTAATGATGATAAAGCAATAACAATAACTGTACTCTCTATATTATATCTAAGTAAAATCATTATATTTGTTTTCGAGCAATTTTATTCTGGTCTTGATACAATTTTGCATCCTTGATCTTCAAAACTACTTTCTGAAAATCACTGATTATATGACACATTGAAAAAAAAAACGTACACTCACTCTTTTCTCACTTTTAAAGCTTAAATTAAGTGTTCATTCTTTCAGGTTTTCACGAAATTCTTGAAAACAAAAAGGAATGTGACCAAAGCCGGAGATAATTTTCTGAAAACCTTCTAAATTTACTATTAAATAATTACGCGATTAAGTTCCTAGTAATTCTAGGTCAAAACTGAAAATTTCCACGGGGAAGGATTGGGAGGGAATGGACGGTGAGAATGGGCGGGGTGGAGCAGAGAGAAGAAGGCGAGAATGATGGGCGCGAGAAGTGGGGCGGGGTGGGGCGTAGAGGGGGCATGGAATGGGCGGGGAGGGTAGTGGTTGGGAAGGGCGGGGAGGGGCGGGGAGGCGCGGGGAGGCGGGGAGGGGCGGGGAGGGGCGGGGAGGGGCGGGGAGGGGCGGGGAGGGGCGGGGAGGGGGGGGGGGGCGGGGGGGGGGGGGGGGGCGCGGGGAGGCGGGGGGGGGGGGGGGGGGGGGGGGGGAGGGACGGGGTGAGCAGAGCAGAGCGAGAACATAAATAAAATTATATTAGGCACAAGAATGAAAAGAAAATAATAAATGCGAAGAGCAAAATGATCTTAACGCAAAAAGGAAAACATTTGACCTTCAGACCTAAGCGGTGCGAGTGTCGATATTCTATTGTTAGGAATGTATCAGTGACAAATGTTCTGATTGTGCAGTAAAGAATGAATATTGACAAGATAATGAGAATTATTGCGAATGACACTGTGACACAAATCCAATGCTAAGAAATTGTATAACAATATGAATATGTATGATAAGAATGGATGTGTTGGCGGTGATTATACCAATGCGTAAGGCGTTTTGACATTCGTTTAATTAACTTTTTTGAGGACGCTTTTTAATAACTTGCTCATATAGCGACCAATGTGACTGTGTTAATGTAGGGAGAACAGTAGGAAGAACACGTAAGGACAACACGAACACACACAAACATCCATGCCGGAGGCGGTATTCGAACTCGCAACCCTTCGCACCGAGGCAGTTTTGGCCCTTCAGCCTAGGCAACTTCGGTTATCCAGGCCGGTTTTAATTAAATTACCGTCTGTGGTTTCTACAAAGAAGAAGTTAAAATAGTTGGCGGACTTTCCGTCATCTCTAGTTACCACATTAGCAACTGTTATCACACTGTAATTTCAACGAAGACATCTGACGTGCCATTGATAGTAATGGTGACATCGTTTATTAAAACTTAGGAGTATTAAGACACGTAAAGAAGCGTAAAGTTGTAACTGCCACGTTGACTGCTGGAAAGAATTGTTGTAACAGCGAAGAAGATAAAACGTCCATGGACTTTCGTGGTGATAATGCCTCCGATGGCAGAGAAGATGGTTAATCGAAATCGTCCAACGCCCAAGTATGAGATCCCACCCATTTAATTCACGGGCGGAATGAACATCTCACCTGCAATTTTCTAGCAGATACTCTAGCTCTGCCCAAACTGCTTAAATGGAATGGTGAAAACGTTCTAATCGAACTCATCACCACTCGTGTCAGAGATCATTAAGCTGCCAATACTTCGCTGGCACTAAATATTATATTAACTTTAGAGTATGATATTATATTTAATACGATGCTCCTTCAACGACTACTTCGTGGTCTTAAATTATTTCATTTATTTAGACCTCATCGTAATCATGCTGCATTTTCAATTTCTTTTTTTCTGCATTACTTGAAATCGCTCAATGAATACACGTTTTTACCAATGCTAGATTACACGCACTTCTATAATTATGCCAAAACATCATAATCAAGTCTTCGATACATGTAATAGCGTTTTATTTACTATGAATGACATTTTTATATTCCATTCGAAAAAGTTATTAAATTGAACTCATCTATCTTAAAAAATAGTAGTCAATCGAAACATAATACTTGAATAAATATTTGAAGTGTTAAAGATCAATTGTTTAAAAAAGAAACGGATAAGAAATGTTTGTGCTCCTCTTCTATCCAGAATGTAGGTTCAGTACTACTTCTGAATAATATTTCATGGAAGTGTTGCGAATTTTCTTCCAATCAAATTTATCACTTTATAAATTTTACATATTGAAACATTGACCTGAATAAAAAATACATTTTTCCTACAAATTTACTCTTGCATTGCTAACATGAACTCGGTTCGAAGCTCCACCATGAGGCGGAGTGAGTTACGATTGTCGTAACTTTCTCCCCAGTGAAGAAGAGGAGACAGAAACCGGTTTGTGGACCTTCGGGTTTGGGTGCTTAGCTGGGTAAATTTTGTCCGGTTCGCCTAAGCACAGCGACGACACCGAATTCGGAAATACAGCCAAGCGATACCGCATGGCAAAGGTGTGGAAAATGGCATGCAAAGTCAATCTATCCACTGGGTATTTATTTACCGGGGGCGGTAGCTCAGTACATGAACTGAAGTCACTGCAGGAACTGTCACCGCAAGGTTCTAGGTTCGAGCCCCGACGGCGGTAGGATTTTTGACACAACTTGTTAGCTGGGTCGAATTCAGTCACTGTCTGGGGGAGAACTCTAGTGACCGGCTGGTCTCATCGGTAGTTTTCCGTGGTTTCTCTCTTCAACACCAGGTGAATGCCGGAGCAGTATCCCATCAAATGGGCCACGGATCGCACGCTATTTCTTCTTTCTTTTCTTATTCTCACTCCTTAATTAGACGCACTACACTACCACACATGCCGGGAGGCCGGTCAAAGGCTTAGAACTTGTTTCGGCTGGGGCGGTTGCCCGCTAGTGGGAGACACCTGGTTGGGGAAAACCCTGCTAGACGCCAGTAGGTCGGCGCCGGATCTTGCCATTCAGCGAGGGAAGATCACCGCCACCTCCCGATGAAAACACATGCACTACACTTACGGAACGAATGACCGCAGTAGTTGACTCGCCCGGAGTCACTAACAATCAATCAACCTATGAACTGTGTATTTTTCTTCAACTAGTAAAAATGATTGAACCAGAAATTTGCTAAAAAGTGAGAGCATCCATCTACCTTAGTGTTTTAGAAGACAATGCAGCTTTGTTGGTTTAATGTTCCCGAGTAGGCATGAAATTTTATCAGCTGCCGAGAAGCATTAGTGCTAAAAGTGAGTGCTGGGCCTACAGGCCTTGTGTCGCAACCATGTCTATCCGTGAAATAAAATGCCACTTTTACCACTCGTGTCATAAATAACATTAATGATCAATAAAATGTATTCATATATATGTTGAACTAATTTGACTGCTTTCTTGTATTGTGGGTAAAACATTCTGAGTGTGTGAGCAAAAATTGTAATAAATTAATTTCAAAGATTTTTCAATCTAATGATTGCACCGAGTTCTCCATTTTGCGGTTAATTCAGACTTGATTCTTTATTTATTCTTTTGAATACTTGTATCTCTATTTTTATTCTAGATTCATACATATTTAATGAATTTTTTTATGGCTGACCCCCAAATGTTGATCCGGATAGTTCCTTTTTCACGATAACCTGTTTTAGGTAGGTCGTGTCTATCTGCTGTGTTCTGGTCTGTTTCCAACAACTTTCACTGTGACAGGAAACCTACTCGCTACCGATTTCTTCTATAGTAAGAAGTTGAAGACTTGTTCAAAACTAAGCAGATCACATAGACCCGTATAATGCAGAATAAGAGGTAATTGTTTCATTAAATAAGATTAATTAAATTTAGAATTGTAAAATTATATCATAAATAAAAGCTTTTAGTCGATGATTCTGAAATTTAAGATTGAAATTTCATTCGATTGTTATAAAACATTGTGATTCAATACGGCATTCTCTTTACGTTGTCATACTTGTATGCTACAATCAACTGCATTCTAAAAGCCTACACTTTTTAAACATTTCAAACGTTTTATATTATTTTTCGCTTTCTGTGATATTACTTTCCATAACCTTTGTTTATTGTGACATACTAAATCAATACAGAACGTATAAAATATTATTTATGTACTACATACTTTATCAGATGTTCTCTTCCTCAGTTAACGGTCACAGGGAAGTCATCTTAGGCCGTTACATTACGGTGTCCACACATCCACTTTGGTAATTCAATTTATACTCCATTCGTTTCTTTTCACAATTTCTGACAGTTTAATAGAAGTTCCGCACGTACTTTTAAAATGTACTAATGAATTCGGGAATCCGTTACTTCACTTTTCATTGAAAGATGCGATCACCGGTGAAGTCCAGCCCTGGGATATATGTTCCTCACGAATATCCGTAGAACTCCAAGTCATACTTCAAGTGTCTTTAGAAAAGGTGTAATAAATCATTCTAGCTAAGAAACGGAAACTGTTACATGCTGGGACTACAAATTAAACAGTAGTGGAGTGAAGATCCCGAAAGCACGGCCCATTTGAGCGGTTAGCCCTGACAGCTCGGGGAAGATATCTCGGGTGATATATCGCTAATTGACTTGTTGAAAATTTTGTTGTTGGTGGTGGAAACGTGGCGTGAAACAGAAAATTTACGTGAACAGGAAATCCGCTTTCCTTCCTTCGTTAACATTTTGAAGTGTACTGAAAGTCTGCGAACTGGTTTGGGAGGCAGATGTTTGATTTACAGCTTTCGCTCATTTCTTAACTGTCAAAAGAAGGATGTGAGCAAGCTGTGAAACGTCTCAGAAGTTATCATGAACCCATTTTTTGTGAGCACAGTTAGGTACGAAGTGTGTAAAATGTTTGACGCCTGCTTTTCACATGAATATGTTTATGAATAATGTAGTGATTTTAGAAATATTTTTTGAAATTTTTTACATTTCTTCTTTATTAAATCGTTTAGTATCTTAAAGCGAAGAGAATATGTAATGAGGATCCCAGTTTTACTGATCCAAACACAAAATATTATTATTATTATTATTATTATTATTATTATTATTATTATTATTATTATTATTATTATCCCTTATGATTCTCAGCAGCTTGTGCTGTGTTCAATTTGCCCATTCCTTCATCGTTAAGGAAAAAGCTCGGTCACAGAGGAGAGAAAGAAATTTCACTCTCACCCCCAAGACCGAAACTGAAACCTCATTTGTGTTAATTCAAGAACTTGCTAACTATATAACATATTTGCAGGATTAATGCTTTCTGTCCGTAATTTAGGATTCATTGACGTAATCCCATTTTATCCCGATTTTTCTTAAACTTTTTTATTACAACACCTTCAGTCGAAACAAGTGGATATGTTGTTACACTATGTAGTTTACGCATTAGTTTTATTTCTAAAGCAATTTATTCATGCTTAGTCATTTTCTAGGTCTGTATTGTATTTATATTGTATGTCAATAGTACGGCAATATCAACGAGTATAGCATCATTCTCGTTCCTGTCAATCAAAACTATACTTGGTGTATTGATAGCCACAGTTTTACCTGTTAATGTGGGTCTGTCTCAATAAAAGATGGTATTATTTGCTTCCATTACAAGTGCTGGGTTTATTTAAAATACGGTGGAGCTCCACAATTTAACATTCCATGCATGAGAACCAAGTGTTGATGGACAATCTTAGCTATCTGGTTGTGTACTCCCAAGTACGCACTATCGGCAAGAGCAGTACATCCAGCCTTTATATGTTCGATTGCTTCCCTACTGGTGCCACATTTCCTGCATTTGTTAACCACGGGCATGTTCATTCAATGTTTATAGTTCCCAGTTCGGCATACTATAACTTGAAATTCCATTATAAATCTCTCTGTTTCTGGGTATAAATAGCCGTTTGATAGCCATTGCAGCGAGGATGGTGTTTCAACATGCGATTCATGGATAGCTTTAGGAAATTTGTTGTTCATTAAATTTTGTTGCCATTTGTTTATTATGTTGTTGTATTATTTCTATATCATCAATTTTATATTACTATTATTATCATTATTATTACAATTGTTATCATCATTATTACTATTATTACCATTATTGTTTTCATACTACATAATAGAAAATTGACATTAATTCAGAATTCTTGCATTTTCAGTTTAATTCCTTATTATTCATTGTGTAGTAAGTTTCAATCCAACAAAACACAATATGCATTTCTCAACGGCTGGTTCCAAACTATTACAGTCAAAGACATCTGAAGACAGTGTGTAACATACAATGCTATACTTATATATTTTCGAAGAAAATAATAAATCTCAGATACAACCTTTCAAAACGAACGGTGTAGATCACGCGGAACACACATTTAAATGCAGGCTTGAACCAGGAAGAAATTACTCACTCGGACTACACAAGCGCTCCTCGTTCGATATCGTCTGTATAGCGACCTGTCAAAAGGTGCGCGTACCTCTAACGACGTATGGGAGACATTGGGTCAGCACCTCCTAGGGCGCTTGCACCACGTGCAGAAGTGTGGGGACGCGCTCAGGCGGAGAATGGCCCGGCGCGCGGTGGGCTAGAATCCAAAACAGGTGGCCATAATATAAAGAGTTGTTCAATTTGAACGAAAGTTAGTATGTAAAGATTATCGAAGTTGGTGATTAAGAATATGATATCAAAAAGTGGAACAAACAAAATGGCGAATCCAAAATGGCGGGCAAATATTGATAAAAGTCACTTCATTCATATAAAAGTATTTTTGGAGGGAGAATTAACGAGGTTTCTAACAAGATTTTGAGTTCAAAAATTTAAAAGACCAAAATGGCAAATTCAATATGGCGGATAAAAATTGATAAATGTCTTTTTATTAAAATAAAAGTCAATATTTAGGGATTGTTGTAGTTAATGGTTAAAAATATCTCAAAAATGGAAAGCTTGAAAAAAGGGCTATATAGAGGATAGAAGATTTAGGAGTAAATAAGTTACAAAAACTAATTTTATTTCAACTACAATTACTCATTTAGTATTTTTTCTTTTTCCTTTCTGAACAGGTTTTCAAGATTCTAGCCCACCGTACGGCGGGGACAGCAGTGGCGGCAGTGACCGCGAGCGGTGGGTGAAGAGTATGCAGTATATTTCTTTTTTTGTTTCCGGGCGTGTTCAACTACTTTGCTAGTTCAGAAGTCCCGTAAGCGTAGTGCGTATTATATCCGGAAGACTCCGCAGGGGGGGGGGGGAATCGCAATGGCGTAGGCTGTTGTGGTTTCTGGTGTAGTGTCGTAGGCGACCACCCTGACCCTGCGTCTCGCGGCGTCGCTCGCTTCGTTAGCCTGAAGGTGCAGGCAGTGAGAAGGCGATGCTAAGCTCCTGGTGGTCGGGTTCCCCCGGCTACCCACCAGCTGGGCCCATGGCGCGCGACTTTTGGGCAGGATCGGGCGAATGGTACTTTTCGGAGTACTTCGGATCCCACTTTAAAGTCCGTCGGGAAATTAGATACCACCTGCTAGGTTACCCAGGTTCCGGCGTTACCCACGTCGATAGCTGACGGGGGGATAGCTCGCGGCAATGGGGAGACGGGATGGGGGCTCCTGTACCTGTACTTTAGCCGCCTGTACCTTAGTTCAGGTGGCCCCGTGTTTGGCTCTCGGCTTCGTCGTGGCAGTGGCCCAATACTCTGGGCAAAGAGGAGGGAACTTGTTCCCGGCGCATGTGAGTGGCGCATTATTTTGACTCCGGTACTGGCCTGGAAAGGTACAAGCTCTGAGTTAGCAGGGTGGCCCTTACCCAGACATTATATCGGGATGTTGCCGTGAGGGCAGATTCAGTTCCGGCTGGATCTGGACATCGGTCTGTCGGCGTTTTGTTCGTTGGTGACGATAGAAGCCGAACAAGCCTAGGTGTCCACCCCGGGGACTTGTCCCCCTGATGAAGCAAAGTGAATTTGGTGTTGTAGACCACATGGGGTTTCATGCATGCATCTCGGAAGATGGCAGTGTTTCTCTACTGATGGAACGTGAGGTCCGGTGTTGATGTATATGTCGTCTTGGTGGGTGTCCCTCCTCCAAGTATCTCCCCCAGCGCGGCAACGCCCCAGTCGGAACAAGCTCTACGCTCCTGACTGGTCTTCCTACATGTGTGGTAGTGTAATGCGTGTGTTTGTGAGCAAGGGGAGAGAGTAGGACGAGGATAGATTGGCCCGTTTATTGGGGTACTGCTCCGGCATTCGCCTGGTATTGATCGGAGAAACCACAGAAAACTTGCGATCAGAGCAGCCGGTCGCAGAATTCTTCTCCTGACAGCTCTGACTGGACGGTAGGGGGCAGTGGATAGCAGGTAGCAATGGTCGGCGGGTTGCAAAGGACGACTGGCAGGAGTGGACGGCGAGCGGCAGTGGACGGCATGTGGCAATGAACAGCATGTGGCAATGGTCGGCAGGTTGCAATGGATGACAGTGGAATGGACGGCAGGCGGCAGTGGACGACGGGTGGCAATGGACGGCGGGTGGCAACGGACGGCGGGCAGTGGCGGCGAGTGAGGGGCGAGGAGGTCGCGGCGGGCGATGGCCGCAGTTGCGCGGGCGATCGCCCGGGGCGAAGGGTGATGGATCGCTGCTGCCGATACCTGTAATTTCGCCCGCGTCGGGCAAACAGCGCACTCGCGGCGGGACGTCGAGCAGGTGGACGGCGGCGGCGGCGGAGCGATGGCGCCGGCCGCGCCGAGAGGGCACATTGCGTCAGGGCGCGGCGAGCCAGTGCTGCAGACAACCAGCGCTGCTATGCACAAAGTGATCGCAGACAACACACAAATCCTGCACACAACCAACATACTGATTCGCTTCATCTATGTCTTATGGAAATGTATGTATTTGGCATTTTGGGTCGATAGCCCGACTTCGCCGGCCAGCTAGCGGTGTCCCCCATGCCTAGGCGCAGTTGAATTCCCGTGCTTGGGGGTAAGATCGACATGTAGTGAACTAGACGTATTTCATTCACTATTACTAGCAAAATCCGCCTGGCTGAATTTTTCTTCGTCACACAGCTACAGAAACGGGGACGATTTTAAAGACAAATACAATTATTTTTGCGCGGGACCACACCACGGGAAGATGCCCGTAATATGATGCCCGTAAACCATCCCAGAGAGCTTTTGGATATTGTATTGTTAAAAAATCTATGAGACATTATACTCACAAACGCTCCTGTGTGCCAAAGCTATCTCTCTAGAGATATCTGTTAATTTACGAAATTTGGAATCTCGGACCCAACCTACCAACAGGACAACAGTTTGTTATGTTTTTTTTTTTTTTTTTGGAGAAAATTTAATTTTCAAACAAGCACCACCAGCTAATGCCAAATTCTCAACTCTGTTAGTTGGGTCATAAATATGACGGCTCCCTTTTTGCACTGTTCGGAATCCTTAACAGTTGGCGCAAGTCTCTTCAGATGCGGCACGCTGCTGTGCTGGACTAGCCTAGACCAGCAGTGCAGAATATTCCGTAATTAAAATCTTTAAAAAATGTTTTGGGAAGTAACTGAGTATGTAAGACAAAAACAAGAAATATTGTGTGTGTCATCTAGTTACGAACCCGTTGGTGGAGAACGTGTTGGGGCGATACTTAAAAATGCTGGTTTTAATGGGTTTTTAAAAATGGTGCATATTTCGAATTATGGAACTTTTTTTTTAATTTTTCGAATTTTTTTGACACCACATTTAAAAGTGTGGTAAGAAACATGATGAACTAAAAAATAATTTTCAATAAGTGCAGACCATGACCATAGTTCCAATTGATTCATAAATATTAACATACAAGTTTATTGACAAAGCCGTACAGCGTTACATAAATCGTTTCAGCGTGGTAAAACAGTTATAGTACAGTTATTAAATGAAAATAAAGTATACAGTGACAAACTATATTAACTCAAGATAATTGAAGACCTGACATGCAAATACCGAAAAAGGAAGAAACCCTGAAACCTCTAATCATGAGCCGTCCGCTATTAGCGAACATTCGAATAACGTTCTGCAAAAGAGGGCTTATAAAGTCCCAGAACAAAATTTTATTGCCGTAATAAAAGGGAAGGAGGATTATAGTGAGTCTGAGCGACATAAGATTATTGCCGAAATGCCCAAAGCTATACAATTACAATCTTCAAACTGAATGAATAAACATTAATCATCAATAACATACCAAGTCTAAAATGAGACATAATAAATAGTGCTTCTGTAGTGAAATTCCATATGAAAGTTAAAATTATAGAGGCAGGTATAAATAAGGGCAATGATGTACTTTGCATATAACTTTATCTCGCCGAAAGTATAAGGGATATGAAAAGATCAATAGATTTTCTGATGTCTCTTCTTAAACTGTTTTCATGAACAGGTAAGAAAAAAGTTAATTAATGAAGATTAAAATATTATGAAACATGATTAGAAAATGTCAGCCAAATGGAGTGAATATGAACGATCTTCCTTCCTATGAATGCACATTCATTATTAGAATTAGAGTCGTAATTGGAAATAATTCAAATGAAAACTTTATTATTAAGTTAAGAATTAAAATAATGTCATTTTTTCACTTCTTTATATCTTTATTCTGAAACCGATTCTATACTAACATACTCATTGACACAGGAAAGCGCTTGACCAAATATATCATTTCATGCATTTGTAGGACATAACTATTATATAACTATAATTAGAATACTACTTATAATTTTCTATTTGTATTTAAAATTATGTAAAGAGAATACATTACAAGATAGCTCGGTAGCTCATATAATGACCTTCTCTGAAAATATATTCATTTCGTTTCATGCCATAAATGTTTGTTTACCATAATCTTTAAAAATGAAATGAAATGTAGGTGAATCACGTAAAATTTGCCTTTGCCTTGTATGAATGTCACTTTTTAATTTTTAGACTAAAAAATATATTTTCATTAATGTACACTCTATTTTTATGTTATATCATTTTGTAATTAATGAGTGGTAGTCTTATTCTCCAACCTGTTATTTACGTAAAATCTTCTTCTTCATGTCCTGTTTTCTTAAATTCAAAATTTTTTCTTGGTACTCTCTAATTTATTTGTTGAGTTCTAAAGATCTTTATGTTCTGTTCTTTGTATGATCCAGTGTATTTTATTTCTAAACATATTTAAACTAAAATTTAATGTTTTGTGTATTGTATTGTGCAGGTCCGCTCACAAGCTATGCCTTTGCGATAATAACTTGTGGGGAGCGTTTGTTGGTCATTGTCACATAAAATACTCTTTCCTAAGTGTTATTGGGTAATTAAAAATCGGTATAAATAAAATCTAATTCCAAAATGATTACTCCCCTAACTGGACTTCAACCCATCTTTTGATGAGTTATTTTTCAGTTCATTTTAAGCTTTGGCCTGTATCATGTACTCGCAGTACCAACGGCGTATTTTCAGATCGAAGGGAAAGGGTCATAGGGGAATAAGGGATCGGCCCTTCTGCCTCCAAGGGTAGAGGTGGGGTCAGGGTGGAGGAGGAGAAGCCGCGCGAGATCCTTGGCCCGTTTTTTGAGTTACTGCTCCGGCAAGTGATCAGAGGAAAGCACAGATTATATCGACCAGAGAACAGCCGCTCTATAGAACTTTCATCCAGAAGGTGACATCGTCCGACACGGCTTCGCAGGTGGTGTTAAAAATCTTCGCCAGCTGCGTCGCGATTTGGCCCTGAATCTCCCAAGTACGCAAGTTTAGTTGCAGTCTGTTGCTCTACTTAGGGTTCCGCACCTGCAGCTCTTCAGCTTATTCTATCAATGAACTAACAATAGATTTTGTAAAAGTAGCGATTCTCTACGTGCGTTGTTTGTGATGTGGTTGCGTAGTAATTGCTTTGGTAGATGAAATTCCCTCGTTTCACAATATTACGTTTCCACTTGTGGCATCATGATAGCGAAATGACAACACAGGCAAGAGCTATGTTTACAAATCCATTTATTTACAAGATTTACACAATATACAGCTCTGCGGTTACGTGACTCCCACGTGACTATCTCCGTGACTCCCACGTACACTGCTCCTCGTCCCCAGACTAGTGTATCCTCCACCCAGACTCTTTACCCCCCCGGGTTCTGACACCCAGTGCCACGCAGTGTCACAAGGAATACACCCCCACCTCCTGGGGCAGCAGTTGCGTCCGCACACGAGGCAATCTCAAAACGAACTCTCTCTTCTTCTCCCGCTAACTTCTTGACGTCTCGTGATCTCTCACCCCCTAGCCTCTCTGTGGAGTGCGGGTGGCTTCCGGGACCACATGGCCGCTCAGCGGGTGTAAGTCGTCACTGCACTGCCCACCTTGCGTCATGGGGGATCACAGCTCCCCTTCAGGCCCGCAGGGAGGACACAACTTCCCAAAGGCTTTGTTACTTTCCGCATTTGTTAGTCCTCATGTGGCTTTGAGCCTCCGACACCCTCTAAGCAAGTTCGAAGGTTGTTGTTGAAAGTTATTGGGAACAAACTATCCGTATTTATAAGTCATCTTTCATACAATTGTCTAGAAATTATGTATAATAAAAGCTCCGTTGCATTTACATTCTTAACTTTTCCAACGGATAAACAGATAAAATCACTATGAGGAGATAGATTCGAAAGTAAAAACATTTACTACTAGCTTCTATTAATTACTTTTTTTAACAGAGTTACACCTGTACCTTTTAGAACAACTTAGTGACAACCTGTCTCGTACATTTCTGCTGATTTGCTGCAAATTGCCTTCGCTAGTGACGAAGTGCGAGATAAGGACATACTGTATCAAAGAGGCCCGTGTGAAAGTCTCACATCCAGTATCTACCTGACTGGAAAGGAATCCGTGTTCTCTCGCTCTTGCCCACTTAAATTACGTAGCACTACTGGTTATACTACGCAGTTGCTAATCTGGTTCTCACCGGGAAATGCAGGATCCAGTAGAGTTTTGTGGTACGCAAAAGGTACAAAACAACGCGGAAGTCGAAAAGGGGAAACGCAGTTTCCAGGAGCCTGGCATTAGTGCATTTCAGCTCCTGCAGACTACAATTGTTGCATTGAAGTAATAGAATTGGTAATAGTTGTTCTGAAAAGTCTAATGGTTAAGATTGACTAACATTCATTATTATATGCAATTTTGTATTTACTCAACGGCATTCTTTGCAGTAATTTGGTGTACGAGAGTTTCAGTATCTCACTTTTTTGAGTATTTATTGTTCATTGTTCAATTTCCTATAGAGAATTTGATTTGTTTCAGAAAAACTTGACAATTGATATTGTCCATTGTAAATAAAGTTATTATTGAATACAAGTAATATTTTATAAGGAGAAACTATTTTGTGCTGGAAACAATATTGGTACAAAATGTTCTGATCTGTTTCTAAAAATCTTGCCTGCCTTGAAATCTATTTCTGGGAGCTTGGTTGTTTCAAAGGATTGCCACTGTAGTGATAGTGAGAAGTCTAACGAAAAAACACGGAATTCAGAAGTTTTAGAGAACATTGGTTAGGACAGCGCAGAAAACGTGTTACGCATTTGCATTTAGAGTGACAAGTCACAAACGCTTTGCGGCTGATGGAGAAATTGCGTCTGACACGTGAACGATCGATACGATTAAACTTAACTCGGTTTCGTAGTTTGCAATTCAGTGTAAGTGTATGACAAAGGGAGATGGATTACCTTATTTCTGCAAAGCGATGGAACTGCTTTGCTTTCGTATGTTTCAATTTCCTTTGTGATAAGTGATTTTTTCTCTCTACAAGACGAGATGTCTGTTTTGTTCAGTGTCTAGGATCAGCACGAGTTTTCAGAAGCAGACAGCGGAAGTTGTTTCTAGGTTTCAATAAATTAAATTATTGCTCATCTCCTAATTTGACAAAATGACGTTTTGGCATGATGCACAATTTCTTCCTTAAAAAACCTTGTAAAAAATTAACAATGATTATTTAGAAACTGTAAATATTTTAAAGCCATTGCGTTTCTCTAACTTGTTATTATTATCATTTATTTTCTGGAAGACTAATTCATAATTTTTAAACCTAGTGACACTGCACAACTTGTCTACAAGCGCCTATGATAATGAAATGGGTTGAATAAGGATATAAATAAGTTAAGTAAGCACTTCGATACTATTGTTATATATGGAAATTTTATGTCCTTTAATAACACATTACGAAATCTCATTGTTTCTTTTTCATTTTGGATTTTCTGAGTGATTATTTCAATCATGTGTGAATAATAACTTTCCAAGCATTATAACTTTCCGGTTGAATTATAAGATCCAATAATACTATAATTTTTTAGCTTTTAATAAAAACATGCAAAAACTGAATTATATCCAGAGCATTACGGGCAATATGCATCGTATAACTTTTCGTGAAATTCATTATGACATTCGCAGCAAATCTGTTTATATACAGCGCTTATCCTACCGCCCAGTCACACAGGGCGTCCTTGGATTGTATCAAGTCCAGATGCAGGATTCTTCTGAGTATTCGGCCTCCGAGCGGAGTGCTTAACGACACCTGTCGATAGCATCCGTCATTCTGCCAGCGGTCCGGTGAGCCGGGGTGCGGGATCCTTATCAAGCGGCGGCGGCGGCAATCGCGACACGCAGGTCGAGAAGCGTGGCGAATCGGGCGAGCGGAACGAATCGCCGCGGCCGGTCGTTCGCCGCCCGCGCGAATCGCAGACCGCGCCGCGCCGCGCCGCACAGTGGTCGGAGCGGAGCTTAAAGGCGTGCATAGGGTGCGCCACGCTTTCACTCACAAACAAATCTATTTTAAGGTACTAATTTCCAACGCGCGTACAAATTGAAAGGAAAATATTCAGTCTCTTGCTATACGAAAACGTCGTGTGTCTATGGTTTGTTGGGTGCCCAAAAACTCGAGAAAAGTCCAAAAACAATGAAAGTTTCGATTTTGACTAAAAAATATAAATTTCTAATGGTGTTAATCCACCAATTCTGCGCGTAGCGGCTGAGGTAGCTCAGAGCATCAAATGATGTATCTGCAGTGTCTGACCGGCAGGTTAGAGGGAGGGTTCAAGTGCCGAGTCAAGATTTTTGCCGCAAGCTAGACAGCTAAGTCGAATTCAGCCACGGTCTGGAGGAGAATTCCAGCGGTATGCTGCTCTCAGCTGCTTGTAGTTTTTTGTGGTTTCTTATATCAACACCAGGCGAATGCCAGAGCAGTACACTAACAAACGGGCCGCGGACCTCCTGCAATCTTTCCTTCCTTTTCTTTGCCTTATCGTCACTCCTTGCACACACTACCGGGAGGCCAGTCAGGAGCGTAGAGTTTGTCCTGGGGCGGTTCCCCGCTGATGGGAGATACCTGGATGTATGAGACCCCGAAAGCTCCAGTGATAAAACATACACTACACTTATAACCACAGTAGTTGATGGGCCCGGAAACACGAAGAAATCAATCAATCATACGTACGTATGGACTGAATTATTATACTCAGTGCGTAACAGAATACAACATAGCAGATGGCATGCGACAACTAGGCTCCAAGGAAGAGACTGTACATTCAATATTTGCTATTCACGTATTGCGATATGCAACAGCAACTTTTTTGTGTTCTTGGTATGTAAAAACTGTTGTACTACCAAACGTGTGTGTATATATATCTGTGTGTGTGTGTGTGTGTTATTGTAGTTTTGATGAAGACTGCTTTGCTAAAACATACAAGTGTTATATGGCAGTTTATAATTTGTGGATCTTGAGCAGTGTGCATTCTACTTTTACACAACCTTTCTGTGTGGTTTTGTTCAGCAACATTTCTGCTGCTGCAGGCCACTTGTTACTCTATGGTATTGAAATAGGTTAAAAAATTATTTTCACGCGAGTAATTTGGTCAACGTCTTTAAAATGCGGGTCGGGGTAGTTTTTCTTAACAGGAAATATTTATTATAATTCACCTTTTAACGTATACTAATGTCCAGAGAATATTTATGGTGCTAATTGACCACCAAAATTATTTCCTTAAAACATTTTATGTATTAGGGCAGACTAATTGCATAGGACTTATTAAATTCAAGGAGAATATAAAATATCTATTTGAACATACTATACAACTACTATACAAAATTACGTATAATTCATACAAATAGAGAATTTCATAAGACAAAAAAAAATTATAAATATTAAAACTAATGTATTTTTACCGTTCGTCCCCTTAATTCTTTCCCTTCTCCGGAAATCCGAGTGAGCCACTTTTTAGTGTCGTGCCACAATTATGTGGCCTATGTTTCCTCTAACACAGGCCAAAGCGTAATGGGACCCAGAGCTACGCTTGCCCAAGCGTGTGTACAATGACCGACAGATGCGGGCTTTTGAGTCACGTCTGTGCAATAGATGAGGAGAATGTATGTAGCACGGGGCTGCATTTGCAGGAAACAGTCTCATCTTGAGTGGGAATCGGATATACTCTCCGAATGTGCGAAGACGTAATATTATACGAGTAAAATACAATTTTTACGAATATACTGAACCCAATGTTCCCGCAACAGCGTATGCGCACCTGAAGTGTGCGCGATTGTTTGTACCGTCAACAACTAAATCAGCAGCAACTGTGTTGCCACTCACCAAATGTTGCTGACCGTTGGCCTCTCACTTGAAGTAATATACAATAATAACATTTTAAGTTCAAACAGAAAGCAAATATATTGTTCGTGAAATCATACAACGAGAATCAATCGGCAAATGTTACCTTCTCCTCTTTCCTTACTTATGAACCACCCATCAGTTTGCTAAATTACCTTCCCCAAGGTTTCGTTAAACTTCCATTATCCTGAATTCGCAACTAATAATTTGGTTTTAAATCTAAATTCCACATTAATATTTAACGGGCCTACATTGCAGCGTCCATACTCTCGCGAACTCAACCCAGTCTCCCTCAACAACCTTGTGTCCCTGGTAACAGACGCTCCATCCCTCAATTGTTCTTTACCACGAGTTCCTACTCGTACTCGTACAAAATATATATTTCCTACTCGTACAAAATATATATTTTCAAATCGTAACAACAATAATTCTCGCTGTCCGTGAGTGTGTTTGGGCCTCGTTGAGATCAGCATACGGCGCACCGCTACGCGCCACGCGGCGCTGTCCTTCCCGCCCCATTAGCATAATCGGATCGGCAGCCCGATATGCGTCTAGACCGCGCGAACGCCGCCGCCGCTACCACCACCACCTCCTGAAGGCGAGGCGGCAGTGGAGGCGGAGGAAAAGACTTTTTCTAGTGTCAAATCTCTGACTGGATGCTGGCGACCAAATTGCAGGCAACTGATTCTTGGCTTTCCGCGGACAAATATGAAATGAATGATTATTTAGAGGCTTTTACGCGATACGTGATGGTTTGCACACCATGTGCAAATAGCGGAACGAAAACTCTCATTCCTTGCTCGAAATCAAATCCCACTGCAGTACGATGGCCGAAGCAGATGTTTGTGCTTTGTCTGTCAGATCGAGAATTAAGGAAATAAATTGGCCAAATTTCTGACGGGAAGTGGAATGGGTAGATTTTTAGTGTACGAAGTGGACTTAATGGAAGGTGTTAATTTACATCGTAGTAAATGCAAAAGTTGAAAGACAAGGCAACGGATGAAAAAGAAGATGAAAGATTTAATGGGAGAATAGAGGTAGCAGATGATAAAAAAGTAGGAGATAAGGATGTCAATGATAATTCGGGTATCGAAAAACTATGGGACAGAATAGAATGAAAGATAAGAAATAATAAACGATTGTGTGGAAAGAAAATTGTGATTGGAATGCGAAAAGAGAATACTTCATGCTGTTGGTGAGGCATGTAACCGAGGTGAACATAATGAAGTGAGAAGAACGAGGAAGTTATTCTAGAAGTGAGGGAAAAGTCAAAACATATTTTACTCGCAACATGTTACAATAGAAACAATATCATATGATATTGATTGTACACAAGTAATTTCTTAAGAAATTTACACGTCATTACTTCCGCTTTATATGTACTCTAAAGACAGTGGTATTCATATGCGAGTGGAATAGATGGCCTCCAGCGGCAAAAGTGTTGAGAAATAAAACCAATAGAAAATGGTATTCCCAATAATAGCACGCTCAATACTTAAGATCAATAAATAAAATACTCCATTACAACACTCCAACCAATTAAATATTTTTAAAAAAATCTTTACGAACACTGCAATAACATAGTATACAACGAAGTCCGTTTAGTAACAGTACGAATGGTACATAACTTCTTTGCATATCAAGAATATCAAGAAGTTTCATACACGTGGAGAGCAAATAGGCCTTCCTTTCTTGAACAATGTCGCTCGACGTCACCTGTGTCGTAATCAGTGACGCCCTGACTAAGAGAATTCAATCGCTCCGCGCAGTATGAGAATAAGCGAATTAACATTACCAAACATTTACACTTTTCATTCAAAATCGAAACTGTTTCATTATTTTCGTATTTTTTACGAGACTCTGGGTAACCGTAGATACATTTTTCATGGCCTGAGGCTACATTATTTTTACGACAATTTATGCTATTTCAGAAGTAGTAATGTAGATAATATAGATGTAAAAAAGCATTGAATATGAAAATGGCATTGAATTTGTGGAAAACGATTTAAACGCTAAATGTATGTGTGAATTATTATTAACAATTTTTGTGTGATTGTAGTGTATGAAACGATTACAGAATAAGGATAAATAAACGTCCAATGTAGTGATGGGATTATTGTGGTGGCTTTGATTGTGATGGATTGTGGCGGAGTGTGGCGGAGTGTGGCGGAGTGTGGCGGAGTGTGGCGGAGTGTGGCGGAGTGTGGCGGAGTGTGGCGGAGTGTGGCGGAGTGTGGCGGAGTGTGGCGGAGTGTGGCGGAGTGTGGCGGAGTGTGGCGGAGTGTGGCGGAGTGTGAGTGTGGCGGAGTGTGGCGGAGTGTGGCGGAGTGTGGCGGAGTGTGGCGGAGTGTGGCGGAGTGTGGCGGAGTGTGGCGGAGTGTGGCGGAGTGTGGCGGAGTGTGGCGGAGTGTGGCGGAGTGTGGTGGAGTGTGGTGGAGTGTGGTGGAGTGTGGTGGAGTGTGGTGGAGTGTGGTGGAGTGTGGTGGAGTGTGGTGGAGTGTGGTGGAGTGTGGCGGAGTGTGGCGGAGTGTGGCGGAGTGTGGCGGAGTGTGGTGGAGTGTGGTGGATGTGATTGTACTGATGATGTGATGAAATTCATTTAAGTACCGTTTGCGATATAAGTGGGAACGGTGACAAATTACCTCATGGTGGTATTGGTTGAATTGGTAGTGTTCGGGGTGATGCAGATGATGATGATGGTGGTTGTGAGACAAATGTAGTGCTGGTGATACTAATGGCAATGGAACTAACAGCTGTTGCTCTTCAGGTGGCGACAACAGTTGCTTTGCATTGATGATAGTAACAATGGAGGTTTTCGTACCGCAAGGAAAGCTGCAGCTGTTGCAACAAGTGGTTGTTGAATTGGCGGTCACAAGCAGACTGCGATGGCGGCAACGACAGCAGCCCCACTGACGGAGACGGAGACGGCGGCGGTGGTTTTGGTAGAGAGGGCGGTGGTGAAGACGGAGACGACTTTGGTGGTGGCGTTGGCGGTGACGGTGTTGGCGGAGCAGTGGCGGTGGCGGTGGCGGAGGCGGAGAAGGAGGTGGAGAAGGAGGCGGAGAAGGAAGCCGGAGAAGGAGCAGGCGGTGGTGGTAGTGGTAGTGGTGGTGGAGGAGGTGGTGGTGGTAGTGGTGGTGGCGGTGAAGGAGGTGGAGGCGGCAGAGGCGCAGAAGGAGGCGGGGAAGAAGGCGGAGAGGGAGACGGAGAAGGAGGCGGGGAAGGAGGCGGGACGGAGGTGAAGAAATAGGCGGAGGAGGATGCGGTGGCGGTGGCGGCGGTGGAGGAGGCAGGGGCGGAGGCGGCAGCGGCAGCCGTCACTCTTAACTCGAACCGACGGCCGCGCTTCCTACCCGGCAGTCAGTCGGCCGCTCGCAGCGCGCCGCTCCGCGTCGGATTGAAGTGTTAACTACTGCATAAACACAGGGCCGGCTGCTGCAGAGCAGCGATGCACGGACAGGCGCGTTTTTACAGGGCGGCGAAAAAAATAATTGGCTGGCCGTTCGCAGGGGGTTTGTTCGGGGGATTATTTACATCCGGGCCCCGGCGGCGCTCTCTGTGCCGCCTGCTGGCGAGTGGAGGAGGCCGATGCGCTGCGATGGGTGGGAGCGCGAAGGAAGAAAGGGAGGCAGGGAGCGATAGCGCGGCGCTGTGTGTGAGGAATGTGGGCGGCAGGAGGGAGAGTTCGCTGGCCGACTTGGCGCTACCAGAAACCCGATTTCCCGACCCCTGGTTTGGCAGCTTTGCAAGTCTGAATATGTAAGGCATCTCTTGACTTGGGAGCTAAGGCACCTTCAGTGAAAGATTAACGCTAGTCGATTTTTTTCTACCTCAGTTTCTCTTCTAAGATTTTCGTTTTCTTTCTTTCTTTTCTCGTGTTGTCTATTTTTTCTTATTTTATATTCTTTCTATCACTACTTCTTTCCTTCCTTCCTTTCTCACGATACGTTTGAATGGTTTGTTCTGCTTCAGAGGTTTTCCCATCACAGTTTGCGCTGCCACATATTTCAATAATCAGGGGATTTGTAGTTAAAAATTTGATTGGTGGGTCTTCTTTTTTCAATTCCTAATGTGGGTACCTGCTATTTCTCTTTGCTTTGCCTTTTTTCTTCTAGATTAAAGATAACGAGCTGATCTCTTTGGAAATTTTCTTGTGATGGAAGGCAGATTGTAGGAATATCATTTTTCCAGTTTATTTATTCTTCTGTTTTGTTCAGTACAGAGCTCTCTTAGCATTGTCAGCACAGTATTGCTTTATAATACTTCTTTGTAGTACATTTTCTGGTTCAATTTTGTTTTTCTGCTTCGAGATGTTTTTGAGATAGGTGAAAAGCTGGATTATTATGTGCATTCTTTAAGGAAAAAAAGGTCCCAATTTTTTCAATTCAAAAAAATAATCCATAAGTAATGAATTAGTCTTTCTCCGAAAACTATAAAAAAGTAGTTTTGTCTTTCTTTTCCGCAACTTTCCTTCGGGGTCTTATATATATATATATATATATATATATATATATATATATATATATAGGTAGCATTTAGTTAGTTAACTAATATAGTTATTTGATATCCCTGTAATCTTCCATCTCTTACAAAATTTAAAACTGTTGAATTTTCATTTTTCTTCTCCAGTTAATATATATATATATATACGTTCAAAAGCAGTTTCGAAACGAGTTTTTAAACTTAATGCAGAGTTAAGGGCCATTTAATCCTTGGTTCAAAAGAAGGTAAAGAAGTGTAACCAAATAGTTATGTGATGTACTAAAAGAATATTTTACGTGTATTTGGAAATTTTAATATTTAAATTGACCAATCAGAGCAGCAGGCCGCTAGAATTATCCACCAGACTGCGGCTGAAATCGACCTAGGTGGTTATCTAAAATTTGCCTCCGCTGAAACTCAAACCCTAGCACCTCCCGACCAGAGTCAGCAGCAGTGTTGACTCTGAGATAAACTCTGCCAGTGCGAATCCTGACGAAAACGAAGTAACATTCCCACTTTTCCCCCCTTGATTTGCTCCCTGACCCCAGGCTTCGAAAGTGCTCAGAACCTACGACGATCAGCTTCTAGGATTCCAAGTCCTCAATCCGCTGATGATTATGAGTCCCGAAGCGACGGCGTGCGATTAGAAAGGCATTGGCGGATGGCCCTGCACTTGAGTGACGGACGGGCTGCGGCCGGCGGCGGCGTTCGGGACTCGAATGGAGGTCATCCGGAGAAACGAGGTAGAGAAACCGGCGCCTCCCCATCACGCTCGCCCGCCACATGGAAAGCAGATGCGCGCAGCGGGCCCAAGCGAGGCACAGTGCTTCGGAAAGAAGGGCACAACGAAAAAACTGAAAAGATAACTGGTTTTTAATGCGTTTCGAAACAATATTCATAGGTTTTGAAAGTTGTTGAATTAACTTCTAACCTCAAAATTTCAAAAGTCAGAATAATAACATTTAAACGCAGTTTTGCTACTTTTACGTTTTGAAGGGTTGATGAGTTTGCATCTGCCGCCAAGATTTTAAAATTAAAATGTCATATCGAAAATAATAAACAAAAATATTAAAATGCATTAAGCTTCTAAACTTGGATATCCTTGGGATCGATTAAATTGTTTTCATTTATAGATGTTGATATTTAAAATGGCACATGCAAAACAATAATTAGAAATTAGCAAACGTAATGAGGGTGAATAAAAATAATTAAAGGCATTTTGTTAATTAAATGTTTGTGAAATAAATGGTATAGAATTTAATTAAAAAATATTGTTCTCCGATCAATACATCATATGTTACATCAAAAAAGACTCATGGCACAATTTGTGATTCTTAAAATGTTGACAACATAACTGTTCTTAACGCTCTGGCAAAACCAACAAAGGCATTTTGACAAAGTAATATAAATAGATGATAGCAAAGTCCAGAGTGCTCCGGTCTGTGTTTTTGGTGTGGCGAACAAAAGATTCGCATTGACGATAGGTATTATGCTCTCGTTTATTATTTTACTGAAACATGTCCCTCTTGTTATTTATTCCACAGCACATCATTTGTCACAACATAAAAAGACTAATCCTGATTACGAGCTTCAATAAGGGAACAATAATTAATGAATTATTGAATACTGATTGCTTTTACTATACAAAACAGGTCAAACAATAACCCGTTAAAATGCAAAAGAATTGAGCAATATGGCGTTTATGTCATCGTATAGGATTCGTTACCAAAAATTAAAAGAAAAAATTGAAGCCTTTTTGAGAAAATCTTGTTTTTGTAATTCTTTAAAATTGCAAATATTGCATGCCATATTGCGAGAAAACTGCTAAAATTTTCAAGAGATTGTACATAATCTTCATGAAAGAACTACTAATGGACAAAAAATTTCAGTTGAACGAAAAATCTCTATCTTAGATTTTGTAGTTGTGGGAAGATGCCGAAAAAATTCAAACTTCTGCAATTTTCGAAAATTCAGAGTTAACCGTGAAAATCGGACCTCTATCACCTTTATAAGTGCATTTTACTCTATACTTATAAGACATTTGAAGAAAAAATTTGGAGCCGATTTTGAGAAAATTTTGGAATGGACCGAGGGACGTCATGTAAAGTACCCCCAAATTTTAAAGAATGCTTTTCAAAACTTCAAAGCGTCAACTAGAGGTGGATGGACAGGGGTTTCTTCAATTTTGAAAAAAATCAACGCATGGTTTAGGCTCAGTGCCCTCAGCCAGACGGACATACAGACGGACGGTCGGACGGACGTTGTTTCCAATTGGTTTTTCGGCATCAAAGACCCACAAAACAGAGATTCTAGCTACACCACGTGATAGAAGTTTTTTCTCTTAATTTAGCTACTGGTTTTATGCACTTTCTCGTTACCAGAGTCCGCCAATGATTTTTTTCCGCCGAAAATCCGCCGTTTTTTGGCGCAGCATTTTCTCTATACTACGTATATTACTCTATACTTCGTATATACGTACTTATACGAGAAATTAAAAATGTGTGAGTAACGGGAGTTAAACAATTTTCAGAAAAGGCGAAGATTTCTGCTTTGGGAGTCACTGAAAACACAATCCACAATCTAAATGAAACATTTAATATTGAAATGTAGTAAACAATAATTTTGTAATTCTGCTTTTCAGTCAAATCACGAAATTACTCGTATATTTCCATTTTTCTTCAAATTCGCTTTTACGATTTACCTCCCTTTATTCGAACACCATAGAAATAATCGCGTTACAACGGGAACACATCTAGTCTGACCGTCTGGGATAAACGCAGAGTTTATTCCAGCAATGCCGCAGCATTGCCGCAGAATTGCCGCATTCCTGACAAGAAGTCAGAAACACCGCCACCTCCAAATATTCACCAAACTATCAGGAATAATGATCACCGGAGGGCGCCAGGTCTCACTATCCACCAGAGGAGAAACTCCGCCACCCTTCACGAAACATTCATATCACGAAAGGAGCTAATGACCATTCCAGTTAACGAGTCCGAAAACATCAGACACTTCTACGGACTGCACACACTGCACAACAACAAACTCGTAAGTCCCTTCGGGAGATTGGCACTTTTTCAGTCGGGGGAGGGGGGGGGGGGGTTGCCTCGCTGGTGCGAGATAACTGGATAGGAAAAAATCCGGATCGCCATTCATTGCCGGATCTCACCATCCAACGAGGGAAGAACACCGCCACTGCCCGCGTTGAAACATTCACTACACTAACGAGACTAATTATCATAACAATGATGTACCCGGAAAAATCAAACAATTAATCCAATATCCAGTTTGATTGGGGTACCGGGAGAGGTGGCTTAGTGCATCAACTGATGTCACTGCAGTGCCTCTGACCGGGAGATCCTACGATCCAGTTCCAACAGTGGTAGGATTTTCGACTCCAGCTTGCCAGCTGAGTCGATGTTCAGTCGCTGTCTGAAGAATTCCAGCGGATGGTTGCTCTGATCGGTAGTTTTCCGTGGTTTCTCCGATCACCACCAGGCGTATGCCGGGGTAGAACACTAAAAAACGGGCCACATACCGCACGCGATCTTTGCTTCTTCTTTCTCCCATCCTCACCCTTTATTTACACTCACTTGTAAGGGATGACACTACCATACATGTCGGGAGAGCAGTCGGGGACTTAGAGCTTGACTCGTCAGGAATGGTGCCCTGCTGGTGAGATACTTGGTTGGGGAAAACCCCTCTAGTCTGTGACGGTCGGTCGGCGCCGAATCTCACCATCCAGCGGGGTAAGACCACCGCCCCCTCCCGAGGAAAAAAAAGATGCACCACACTTACGGGACTAATGACCTTAGCAGTTAATCCACTCAGAATCACTAAGAATGAATCAATCAATTGATTGTGAATCGTTTCGTTCGTTTTTTCTTGCAATGCGGACCACTGTGCGTCCCCCGCTGCGTTGTGGACCGGGCGGTGCGAAGAGATCGCGCGGATCCACCGGCGGCGGCGCCACATGTTGCATTGTTGATCTTCCCAAGCGTTCGACGTGGAGAAAGCCGCTTTGTTGACTCGGCGGAGGATGGATGCACACATCGGTGCAGCAGATGTCGGGAATGAAAGGAAAGATTTGCATCTGCGATGGGAGCCACGCGAAAAGAAAGTCGCAGACGGCTATCGTGAATTGAGTGAAAAGGAAGAAATTGCGTGGAAAGGGATGCTGGTCGATAGGAACAATGTATTTTAGGTTTCGTATCGCGGTCTGCTTTTCAAGTCAGTGCGGGTTTGCTGTGGTGGAGAGTTTTACGTTAGGTTTCTGGGATGAAATAGGAAGCGCGGAAGGTACGTGTGATGTGATATGGGTCAAGAGAAACCCACTTATCTTACATATCATCTAAATAATTATTTGTTATTTCACTTTTATCTCACAAAGTTGCGTTTCAATTTTGATATTTTTGAACCAATCTATCCATAAAATAATAAATTCTAGACCAATTCTGAAATGTCCTATCTTACATTGATATTCAAGTTAATTATAGTTTGATTTGTACTTATTTCATTTTTGGTTTTGCAAACTTTTAATTTATTATTTTCAAATATAACTTTGTTATGAGGTGCATGATTGTAACTTAAATTATTTTAAGAGGATTGCTAGTGCATATGTAATTGGACTTAATTGTTAATGACTGAATTTCCACAACGAATTTAACTAAGAATATATCTTGAACAGAACACTGTATTACTGTTCATTTAACAAAGTTAATGTTTACTGATCTGTTTTATATAATTGGCTATTGATAGTATTGCATATACACTATACACTAATTGATATATTGAAAATACGTATTCAGTCAAGATAGTTGTTTCGCCTCATCTACAACTACTATTCCTTTTCTATAGAACGAATAAGGGGAAGAAAGGGTACCTCGTACATAATTGAAAAAGTTCATCTCTCCTCCATTATTGTTTGTAAACGGCATGACTGAAGTAAAATGTGTAATGTATGATTACGAATTTCCAATTAATCTCAAAACTAAAGGTATAACCAACATCGTCAAGTGAAATATATTTAAATGAAATGATGAATAACTGTGTTGCAAAGGTAATAATTACGGGCAAATAGTGAACCTCATGGCTTTCAAAGGGATTTGCAATAGGATACGTAGTGGTATTGTGAAGAAACAATTCCTTGCAACAATGGTTATGAATGTTGAAATGTCAGAAATTGGTTGCTGAGGTGAGTAAAAACAATCGAACAGAATGTCTTCAAGGCATTCCTCGTGGGATCAGTCTTCTAGGAATTGGCTTTCGCATCCATATACACGTCAAAGCATCGGGGCACGTTTGAGACACTGATTGGAAGAAGCTGACAACGCGATGTACAGTGAAGCTCTGTCACTTCCATAGAAACTTTTTTATAAGTATAGCTAAGACAACTTTTGGAGAGTAACTTGTCAGACTTCGCACGGAAGATGTCTAATAGAAAGTTTAAAGTAGACAAGCGAAAAGTAGGATATTTCAACTCGTCTTTGTATAAATAAGATTCGAGTCGAACGTTACGAACCTTATGCGACTACGGATAAGTAATGGAGAAGAACGTCAGTATTTACTAAAAAGAGATCTGCGCTTGAATTGTAAATATATCTTGTTATTGCAAAAACACGTACGTCCCTTAAAAGTTTTAATCACCCAAACAAAAATACAAACATTGCATAGAACAGTATACGCATAGCCGTGCTTTCTGGATCTGTTTCACAACTGAAGCTGCCAAACTGCTACAGGCGCGGGAACAAACTTCGTAAGAATGATCACAATACGACAATTGTTTCCAATAATTAGTATCAATTTTCCTTTTAGTACATGGGAATATGCTCGATACTTTGTTGCGCAAATGTAGGGGAATTTGTAGCAATATATAGCGGAGCCATTTACAGATTTTCATGACGGAATATTGAAAAACATCCATTCTAATTACAAAAAATTATTAAAATGAGATTACCAAACATTTATTAATTTCAGTGCACGCAGCAATGTACAGCTACTTGGGGTAGGTAGAGTAGGTAGTACTACCTACCCTAATAATTAGGTACTAGTTTAATACATTTCATAATAATAAACAATAAATGACTCTTACAATTTTAATATGGTATATTGTTAATCTAGAATCTTATAATGAACATTTTATTGCCGTGGCACGAGCCATTATTTCCATTTCAAGCGTTTTCTAACAGCCCGTGCGATGAGATCAATCTCGCTTATTCCAGCAGGGACCTGCGCCCGCTTACGCCTCTTCAGGTAGCCACGCGCGGGTGCTGCCAAGCTTTGCACCGTATTCTGAGGAAAGGCCCTTTAGTGAGCGTATAACTGTAGCATGCTGTGTCCACACTTGGCGCATTCGCGTTGTGCGTAGGTCAGCAAATTCTGTAGCTGCCTGCTCGCACGAAAGACTCCGATTTCTACTCATATGCAAGTCACGTAGCGCATGTGTTTACTGATTTCTTGACGATTTAGAAAGCGGAGAAAGTGATTATTATTTAGGAAATATTTTCTCATTTTAAATTAGTGTGCTGTGGAAAATTAGTGTTACTTGATTTTTTATTTAAATCTGATTTTTCATTAATATTATGACAGACACAGAGAATGAACTATGACATACACCATTGTCTCATGTTAACGATGTAGAAAAGAGACATGTTGGACAATGATCGATCTATTTCTATGGTGAGTACGGTCGTACATCGTGCTGGCGAGAAAAATGCAAGAAAATTAAATTTTTCGTAGTATGATTCACACTAATGACTTGCAGTTTGTGAAGTTAATGCTAAGATTTATCGTTGGCCATGTCTTTTATTGTCAATTAAGGAGAGTACTTAGAATAGAGAAGGATTTTTTAAATTATTTTTTTATCAAAAGCTGTACAAAAACATGAAATGTCAAAAGATCACGTATAAAATTCAGTGAATCTTAAATGTCTGGGTAAAATATTGAATCCGATTTCTGAATTATTCTCAGAGCAACACAAACTCACAACACTTCTTTGGAATCTCGAAATCACGCCTGCGCTTGCTTCATGGAAATAATATTTAGGAATGTAATAATATCAATGAGACAATTTTTGAATAAATTGAATATTTTAAAAAAATTGTTTGAGGTGGGGCATAGGCGCCATAGATCCCTTCCCAGGATCCACCGCTGCTCAGAAATCCATTCAGCAATTTGCCTACCTTGTACATTTGTTCACGAGCCGACACTGGTACCTGCTACCTGGTGGGTACCTCCAGGGTAACATCGTTTATCAGACTGGAGAATTGTGTGTCACAGGATTGGCTAAGTTAAAGTCTCCAATCTTATTATATGTTTTTTCTCTCACTCTATCAAGTTATGACCAATTCATTAAATACTGGTTTATTTTTACGTGATCTGAAGGTAGATTTTATTCTGCCAACATTTTGCAAAACTGATTAATCTGTATTTACTAAAGCGTCAGTGGTGCCTTCAATGATCATTGAAGTCACTACGTCGAAAATAATTACAACTAGGTACTGTACAATTTAACCTTACACGGTTTTATAATACGCAATTCACCAGATCATGAGAGATTGAAAAGAATGACTACCTGGATGACGATCATCGTTTAACACTTGAACAACATTTCAAGTAACATATAAACTACCTCCTTTTCATGTGCTCAATGAAAGAAAACCAAGACAGAGTCAATAAAAAGTTACAAAAAGCTCCTCGACACGACGATGAGCAAGGACACCAACACGATATATTGCAATATCGATACCAGGATTTTTAGAATAGTTTCCTTAAGCCTTTGGACTCTTACCTTATGCCTTTGGTGGGAGTGTCCAGGATCCGCACCGAATTCAGCGGCGGGAGGGTCGGCGAGCGCATCGCCCGCTTCGTTAGCGCAATATTTATGTTGCCTGTTTTTGCCTCGCGCGTGCGTGCGAGCGAGCGGACTTGGCGACGGTGGTGGCGACGGTGGTGGCGACGGTGGCGGCGACAGCAGCGGCGGCGACGGTGGCGGCGTCGGTGATGGCGACGGTGGCGGCGGCGGTGACGAGAGTGGCGGCGGCGACGGTGGCGGCGTCGGTGATGGCGACGATAGCGGCGGCGGCGGTAGCGGCGGCGGTGGCGGTGACGTTGGCAGCGGCGGCGACGGTGGCGGCGGCGGTGGCGGCGACGGTGGCGGTGACGTTGGCAGCGGCGGCGACGGTGGCGGCGGCGGTGGCGGTGACGTTGGCACCGGCGGCGGCGGACGGTTTGGAGGAAATGGTCGGGAGCAGTTGTGACAGCGGAAAGGATAGTGAAGAATTTGTGGTGATGTAGGATCTGGGGACAACGGTGGCACAGTGAATGTGGAACTGATAATAAAGGCAAAATGAGCCGTGGCTGGTGGTGCGAGATTGAAGTATGGATGTAGAACTTGTGTGACAATGACACCAGAGTATAACCAAAGGGGAAATGCAGATTGTTTTTGTGGTTGTGGTTTTTGTTGATAATGATCATGAGGGGGATTGTCTGAATGGGGAGATGATGGAAATGGTGATCGAGAGACTTTTACTATTGTGTTATAGTGGTGAGTTGCAGGGCTTATGAAAAAGTTGGGGTTGATGATGGAGGAAGCACGTTTAAGAAAATAAAGATAAAAACAGGAATTTCAGGGAGTAAAAGTGCCTCAACGATAGCGGACGTCAATGCGTAAGTGGTTGCAACGAGTAATAACGTCGCCCCGCCCGAACAGCGTCACTTACCTTCCAATATTTACTTACACATTTTGGTTCACGCTGCGTTGTGTGTGCTGTTGTGCACACTGTTCTTATCATCACTAAAAATAGTGACTCCCCGTCACCTATTGTTCTGTCCAAATATTTCGCTCCCATCTATCCTCTACGTGATCTACGAATGCCGTTGAATTAAGTTATCCAAAACTTGTGTGACCTGTGAGGTTCTCGATTACAATTAATATTAAAATGTACTCTCTTTGATTGCTGTTACCAACTCTGTCACAAACAAAACTGTCCTCAGATATTAAAATGCATAGACTATCTTCAAATGTCTATATTATTGCAATAGTAATTGCATATCATAATATTTACATATTTTTCATGAGCAGAAACTGCGTTTTATATTTCTTAACCTCCTCCTCCTTTTTTCTGTTTCTTCTTCTTCGTCTCTTCCTTAAGAATCTACAATAAAATGACTACATAGTCAACTAGTTACACAAATATTCACCGCTAAGTAAATAATTTCCAGTCATCATTTCTGTTTCAGACATTGCTCTTGCTCTCGAATATATAACAGAATAAATATGTTGAAAAATTATCTATATGAAAATTCTATTCTGGATTCTATTATCTTTTTTACATTTCTACATTCATGATCAGTACTCTCCAAATTTTCGGGATTCTGTAACATTAATGTGATATCCCCGAATAATAAAACAGTTAAACTTTGTGAATATGTGGAATATCAAGGATTATAAGAGCGGAGTTAGGTAAGAAATTTAAGTTAAATTAGTGGTGCTAAAACAGCGCGAACTTTCTCCCCCGTAGTTTCGAGCAAAATTATGCGAAAAGTACTCAAATTTGAGAAAACTTCTACTTGGCCTTACTTCAAAATCTATATTTCAGGAACTGATTTTATTAAGGTAAAAATCTCAATCTTCAATATTTTAGTTGTAGGAAGACTACGATAATTTTTTCAACTTTTCCAATTTCCGAAATGTTAGGGTTTTCAACGATCATGAGACCTATACCTTTCTCGTAAACGTCCTTCACACTATCCAACAACAAATCTTAATAAAAAACGATGGAGATTTTTTTTGAAAATTTTGAAAATGTCCCAGAGGCTTTATGTAAAGTACCCTCTAAAATTGAAGTATTGGTTTCAAATTCAAAGAATCATGACATCAGCCAAATCTACGAAGGATTATCAGTTTTTGAAAAAATCGGCTGAACGGTTTAGCTGCTAGCGTTGTTCACAAACGGACAGGTGGACAGACGTTTTGCCGTCATTCGATTTTTCGGTATCAACGACACACAAAATATGGATTCTGGCTACACCGCGTGATAGAGATTTTTTTTCTAAATTTAGCAACTGAATTTATCATTTTTTTTCGTTACCAGGGCTCTGTATTAAGAGTTTTTCTGCTGAAAAAACGCCGTTTTTTCGCACAGTATTATATATCTTTCTCTCTACTCCGTTGGGAGAAAGTAAAAACAGTTGTAGTAAATTCTGCTTTTTTTTGCGAGAAAGGCAGTATAGCAATTCTCAGCATTTGCATCATTACACGTGCCTGGAAACTTTCAAATGTACGTTTTTGCTTATTTTTATCAGAGATTCGAACTAACAATAATACCTATCGATTTGCCTTGTCGAGAGGTATCAAATGAGTCATTCATAGTCTCTATAGGTGCCTCAAACCCACAGATCGCGCTTTAGACATTTATTCCCTCCAAAACAATTTTTTCAACTTCCTTAGTATCTTCTGAAAATATCTAGGAAAAGTGGTCAGTTCCCCACCAGTGAATGGTGTTGCATCGAATGACATCCTTCTGAAACGAAAGGGCGGACTGGAAGAGGTAAAATTTTGTGGAACAGAACGATGCACGGTATTGTATACAAAGGATAAGAATTATAATATTCGTAATTATTAATTACATTTCTGTGATTAACTTTCCTTTGAGTAATACAAGACATCGCCCTACAAAACAGTAATTAGCGCTGCATCTACAGCATCTCCAACGCCATTACGGCGCACGCTTGCCACCTGAGGCGCCATACATTCCGACGCTATCGCCCGCGCAGCGCCGCACACGCGTGTGGGTGGGCGTGCCGAGGGGCGTGTCCAGCGCCGCCGGCCC
This sequence comes from Teleogryllus occipitalis, assembly GCA_011170035.1. Classification (NCBI taxonomy): domain Eukaryota; kingdom Metazoa; phylum Arthropoda; class Insecta; order Orthoptera; family Gryllidae; genus Teleogryllus; species Teleogryllus occipitalis. Next base: position 60,661 of record BLKR01009785.1, read on the forward strand.
CCTCCCTCCCCCTCGACGCCGCCCCGCCCCCCGCCACGAGTCGTTGCCCCAGTAACGAGTAAACAAACTCCCTAAACCTAATTCTAATTTACGACGAGGTGTTGGACTGTATAATATACAGTTTGTCCGACCGCGTAATTAACGTTTTATATACGAGTGCGGCGTGATTCATGGTCATTGTTGTGGTCATTTATTTTGCGCCGTAATAATTGCAATATTTGCATTCATCGTATTAGTCATTTGGGTTGACAAAAAGGCGGCTGCTCCTCCGATGGCTCAGTGCTAGAGTTGCGACGTAGCGGTAAATTAACGTGGACACCAGCGACCTGTACAGAAACGGAATTTGAATGGCTCGTTAAATATAAAAACAGTTTCCTGGACTTGTCCTTTTCTCTTGACTGCAAAGTGGAAAATTAATATCCCCACTTTTCACACAAGAGCCCTGATTTGACAGCTTCTCGCAACAAAATTCCGGCTGCTAGATAATTTTAAATTTCGGTGCATGAGTTGGTGAAACTTTTGATGAAACATTTCTTCTACTTTTTACAGGAGTTTAATGTTTTGAACTGAAATATATTTTCTGCGAGAAGAAGATTCATGAACTTGAAGATGATGCTAACTAAAGCATGAAATTAAAGAGTAATAAATTTGTGAAATTACATGTTTTGAGAATTACCCTAGAAATTATATGTTGCTCATGATCCAGGAATATTTCTTCATGATGCAACTAATGACTGTTAGGTATTGCTGCAAGAAATGCATTAGCAATTAGTTATTGCGTAAAGCAGGAATGTGTGAATAAATTGTTCAAAAGGTCGTGACAGATCTGTAAACTTGCCTTGCAGAATAATTTTCATTTTTTTAGACTTCGATTTACTTTTTATTATATTCTCTGAACATTGTTGACGATTCTTGCAATATAACAGGTTGATATATTCCTAATGCTGTGAAGCCATTTTTAAGACATTGTAACAGGTGATGCATGTTAAACAAACAAGTCGATGAAATATAGCGTCATAATTCATTCTATCATAATTTCGAAAAATGACGCAATTATTCGCAAACCCATAATTAGTTGCTAAGTACCATCCACTCCTCGTCTTATTAAACAGGCAGCATACGGGAGCGGGCAGGATATGAGGAACGTCCGAAGACGCACAAGAGCTCTTCTCATTGTGACTTCGTTTACACGACTAAGTCGCCAAGAATACCCAAGCAAATATTACATCCCCCGAACAAGCCCATGAATTAGGAGAACCATTGGAGTAGGGAGCCAGTTATGTACTTGAGAGTCCTATAACCTTCACACGAAACGTCCATCGTCAAGGACGAACATTTAACAAAGATAATAAAAATAAAACACTGAACTAATACATTTACACGTATCAACATGGTGTCTGTCTGAAGAAGAACAATTCATCGATAAAGACAATCTATCCGTCGATCATCGTCTAAATTTCATAGATTCTCCTCGATTCAGATGGAGTGTTCAACGACAGACAAGACTCAGATGATCATCTTCGTACAGGTAGGACTTTTCCAGGGAAAATAGAATTACAGTCAGATGGAGATTCACTTAATTACAATTAAAAAATGTACACAGAGAAACATGTTTAAGTCAGCGCTCTGTTTTAGTTCATTTGTTTTCAGCACTTGGAAATTATTTTTAATCAGACCTTCAAAGATTTTCACATAATCCTTGAAATATTTGGATGCAGCTCAGGGCTCTCAGTTTACCACACACGCCCGCCAATGGGGAATAAAAAAAAGTATCCACGTCTCAAGACTCCGACACGTCACGTCCGTTTCCGGCGGGGGGAGGCGGTCTGTAGCTAAAGGCGGTTGCGAAATCAATGACTGACTGGCACGAAAACTTACACGGCCTGGAGAGGTCCAAGCGCCGCGGGACGGCGTGTCGAGCGCGCTCTAACAGGCGCCGACACGGCGGCGAAGAGCCTCTTCGCTTCCGCGGTTCGTTTGTTCTCGGGAAGTCGGCGAAGAGCCCGGCACCGCTCCCGAAATCCTGCGGCGTCGTTTCTGCTTTCCGGTCGCGGCGCCAAGAACGAAACTGTGCGCAGGGTGACTCGCAACAGCCAAAACGTGTTGGTGGAACTATTCAAGAATGGTTGTGATTTTTTTTCTAGAGATATTTCTTCACATTTTTCTTAAGTTTTCTCGAGATTTATTTTTCGAAATTTACTCAGCATATTTTTGTTTTTTTAGAGCTAATCTGAAGAACATGGCAAATTCGGGAAAGGGTTACATCTATATTATCGTGTTTACACTATTTTTATATTCCATAAGTGTTGCAAAATTGACTTTTTGATGTCAGTTTCAGAATCTTTGAATAAACACTGTAACAATTTCCCTCAGAAATGATATTCATTATTCGTAAGTATTCGTGATTACTCTTGATTACAATACGATCACTAAAGGGAGTTCCATTAGGATTTTTTGCGGAAGGACCCATTTCCTCCCATGCATATTATACATTAACTAATTTGTGAACCATTTATTTACGAGATACTTTCAAATATATTTTAATTTTACCAAAGATTCAGTCTCCTGTTACAGTTCATATCTAGCGAACAGCATCCTCGTGTTTATATTAACACAAGGACATTCGATTAATACACATAATTATATTATATATTTTCATATTAACACAAGGACATTCGATTTGATTTGTCCAATATCAACCCTCCTTTTCGTGTCAGTCTATTTCTGCCTCTCGACCTGACAACACACAAAAGACTGTTATGTGTTTGTATATCAATATATTATTCACCAAATACTTCCTCCAAATTTATTACTCACCTGTACATTTCTCAGTCCGCGGGGCAATATAATTCAAAGTGATGCAGCGAGTTCGCCTTCTCTTCATGGTTGGCTGCCGGTTTTCGAGAGCGGGTCGAGGTGATGGAAAGTCGATGAAAGAGGTGAGCAAGCGAGCGGGTGAATGAAGAGAGAGTGAGTGAGGCAGTTCGCGGGTAGAAGAAGCGATGGGGAAGGGAAAGAAGAGGGAGTAAAGTGGGAAGAATTCCAGGAGGGAGGGGCGAGTTTGACGAAAGAGTGATTGGGCAAAGGAGTAAGAAGACAGGTGCGTGACTAAATGGGTTGGCAATGTAGTGGGAGAGAAATAGAGTGTATGGGTGAATGGGTATGTGGGTGAGGGGGAAACAGTGATGTAGTGAGGGAATAGACGCGAGAGGGGGTGGAGGAGTGAGCTGACGAATGGGGGAGTGTGCGGGCGAGGAAGCCGATGTACAAAGAGCATGGCGGGCAATGGGCAGGTGGAAGAGTGTTGTGCTGACGAGCGACGGTTCGAAGAGGCGAAGGAAAAGAGGGAGGAAAGGAACAGGTTTATAAAGAAGCTCAAGGGCAAAGGGATGGGAGGGCGACTAGCGCGGGTTGCGATGAAATGGAAGAATGGAGCGAATCTAGGGGAGTGACGGCGTAGGAGCTGTAAAGGGCGATGAGACGAATAGGCTAAGGGTCCACGGGGAAGAGGATGGCTAGTGAGGGGTTGTAAAAGGATGGAACGCGAAAGGTGATGTGGACGACGAAGATGGGGTTGGCGGTTGGATGAGAGGGCGAGTGATTGGCGCATTGGAGCGAACGGACACTGGAACTTTGGGTGGGCGAAGGGGTTGCCCAACGGGGGTGGGTTGAGCGGAGAAGTATTGGCTGGCGAGGAGAGGTTGAGGGTTATCCAACGGTAGTTGGACTGACGAAAGGGTTGCCTGGCGGGAGGAAGTTGGCTGGCAGGGGTGAGTTGTCCGGGCGAGGGGGTTGGTTCACGGGTTTGGGGCGGGCGTGACGTGGTGGCGCGCGGTGCACGCGAGGCGTTGGGGGAGGGCGGCGCGTAATTTACATAGCCCGCGCACGGCAGCGGAAGGGCGCGCTGCCTAAGTGGGATGAATGCCAGGCGACGCGCCGCCCTTCCTGGCCTGCGCAGGCACGTGCACCCCGCGAGGCGCTTAACGCGGATACACCAAGGGATTATGCCTTGCAGTGCGCACTGGATGAAGTGCGCGCAATCTCGGTCACGATTGGTCTTGGACGTCTAAGCGATCTTCTTGCTAAGTGCGCCAAGTTCTTGGTTTGATAGATTGATTGATTGTTAGTGATTCCGGGCTTGACAACTACTAAGGTCATGAGTCCCGTAAGTGTAGTGCATGTTTTAAATCGGGATGTGGCGGTGGTCTTCCCCCACTGGATGGCGAGATGCGGCGCCGATCAACCCTCGACTAGGAGGGTTTCTTCCACCAGGTATCTCCCACCACCAGCGGAGCACTGCCCCAGCCGGTACAAGATCTAAGCCCCCGATCGGTCTCCCGACATGTGTGGTAGTGTAGTGCATGTTAGTGTGTGTGTGTGTACGGGGAGAGGATAGGACAAGGAAGTGGAAGGAAAGATCGCGGGTAGTCGTGACCCATTTTTTGGGTACTGCTCCGGCATTCGCCTGGTGTTGATCGGAGCAGCCACTACAGAGAAAACATCACAGAAAACTACAGATCAGAGCAGCTGGTCGCTAGAATTCTCCTCCAGACAGCGACTGAATTCGACCTAGCTGAAAAGTTAGTGTTGAAAATCCTGCCACCGTCGGGGCTCGAACCTAGGATCTCCCGGTCAGCGGTATTGCAGTGACAACAGTTGATACACTGACCCACCGCTCCCGGTCGCGAAGTCCTGGGCTGAGATACTTCTAGGTAGGGCCTGTATGTTTCGTTAATTTCTGAGATGATTGTTTGATTGTTAGTTAGTGATTCCGGGCGCGTCAACAGCTAAGGTCATTAGTCCCGTACGTTTAGTACATGCTTTTCCTCTGGAGATGTTGGTGATCTTCTCCCCGCTGGATGGCGAGATCCGGTGTCTGCTAGCGGGAATTTCTTCAACCAAGTATCTCCCACCAGCGGGGCACCGCTCCACCCGGGACAAGTTCTAAGATCCCGACCGATTTTCGGGCGTATGTGAAAGTGTAGTGCATGGTAGTGTAAGTGTGTATGCGACAAGGAAGAGGAAGGAAAGATCGCGCGCGATCCGTGCTCGGTTTGTAAGAGTACAGCTCCGGCATTTGCCTGATGTTAATCGGAAAAAGCACGGAAAACTAGCCGGCCGCTAGAATTCTCCTCCAGACAGCGACTGAATTCGACCTAGCTGACAAGCGAACGCCGAAAATCCTGCCACCGTTGGGACTCGAACCTAGGACCTCCCGGTCAGAGACACCGCAGTGACATCGGTTGATGTCCTGAGCCACCTCTCTCGGGTTAATTTCTGAGTACTGTGCATAAAGGAAAAACAATTATCTTTTGGTGAAGCCAGGTAGGAGACTATTTGAAGAACTTTCCTGTGGTAATTCCTGGAATTCGTCATATTTGACATCCTAATGGAACAATATTAGTAAGATTCTTAGAAATAACGTACTCTTCTTTCACTTTAGAGTTGTCTCTGTACTCGGTTTGAAAGGTTGTGGAAAATACCGTTGTAAAAACAGGATATCGTGTTCACAGTTTACTTTACAGGTAGGCACAAGATCGAAGTATTATGTTCTTCTATTTACATAGCAGACAGTGAATTCCTACAATAATTGTGAACTGAGATTGGATTGAGAGAATTCTAACTCTAAAACAAATATGGCATTTCGCCTTCCAAATTTCATTATCACTAAGAGCTCCCTTTTAAATCATTTAATAATGACATTTTTTTGTATATTAATGGGAATAACTACTATTTTGTACGAATTCGCCTCAAAACATTCATGACAAAATAAATGAAATTGATAATTATGAATGCTTCGCCATTGGTTTGGATATCTAATTCATAAAACGTAACATTTTTCACAGAACATAGCAGATGCACCAGAAAACTGGTGATATCTCAGCTACAACAGCATTGCCTCTGCATCATCGTTGACCTGGAGGTTCTAGGGTCGAGATCAGACGGTAGTAGAATTTTTAAATTTAATTGTTAATTATCACTCATATATAATTGCATTACTTACTAACTACGTAGCAAGGTAGAAGGTATTTTTAAGCCATTATAATGCCTATATTTATTATTCACTATTACATACTAGAATATCTTGCCTTTTGTTATCCAACAGTCTATCCCAAATTAACCGTTCCATCTCACATGTTACTCTATCCCCCACTATTTCTGGAGAAACGTCTCTCAGACCAGAGCGTTTTAGTAACAGTTTCATTTTGTCTGACCTGTAATGCTGATCCCTTTCCTGAACTGAAAAGCACCTACTAATAAGCGCGTCAGCCTGTTCACCTGCTAATCTAATCCAAAGATTAATAAGTTTCATTTTAAAATATGTCGAAATTCCTACACTACTAACCTCTTTTAAGACGCCGTCATTTGCTGCGAATCTACAGACTCCGAGAATTAATTTGTAATAATCAGTTTCGATGCGTTCCAATCTGTCTATCCTATCCACTCTCCAGATTTCCGCCCTTAAAAAAATATCTGGAGGCGCCGGGTATCGATCCCGGTACCTCTCACATGCTAAGCGAGCGCTCTACCATCTGAGCTACGCCCCCAGCTGCTAGTGTACTGCTTGATCACTACATGCAGTAAATTGAATGACTTGATACACAGCTTTGATGAATTCGGTCACTCCCTGGAGGAGAATTCCAGTGGCTGGCTGCTCTGATTAGTAGTTTTCTGTGGTTTCTCCGATCAACACCAGGCGAATGCCGAAGCAGTACCCTAACAAACGGGCCACGCTCCTCGCGCGATCTTTCCTTCCCCTTACTTGTCCTGTTCTCACCCCCTTACTTAGACACATTTCAGTTTACATGCACTACACTACCACTAGAGAAAGGAGTTTACTGTAATAAAAATGCAAAATATGTACATACGTATATATTTATTTTGTTCAAAACATGTATAAAATAGAAAATATGTAAAATAAAATATCATTACTGTGGTTAAAATTGTTCTCTACAACCATTTTCCGAGCATAGAACGTCTTCGGTCAGTCTTAACTAGGATTCGGAATGGCTGAAAGTAGATTCTACCTCTACAAATCTAATTGTACATATTATTTACTATTTTACTATTTAATGCTTTACTATTTAATAGACTTCAGCAATCAAGAATTTTCTTCGAATATAAAATACGTTCATAATATGTATTACAATGTTGGATATTATGAGGACCTGGTGTTCAAGTGAATAGTAATACCGTGTAGCCAACGCGATAAGACACTTTTTCTTGTGAAATGTATTTGTTAGTTTTCAACGGGTCACAAATGTGCTGTTAGAATCATGAGCAAGCATGATTGATCACTTTTGTTCACAAAACTTCACTCAATTTTGACTTCGAGTAAACAGTAAGCCGGAGGGGGAGGTAGACAATTCGTGATAAAGATATGGTGGTCACGGAAGAGCAACAGCATTACATTTGATTTGTAACAAATATTATTCCGTAAGATAAGTTGCTCATCTGAAATGTTCAGTTTCAACGTATAAATATATTAAAATGTAGCGGAATATGTAGTAAAAGGTAAAATATGTAATTATACCAAAATATGCAAAAACATGAAAAATAAAAATAGTTCTAATTGATTCAGAATGTCTTGTTCAGTCTAAAAAATATTACTGAATGCAGGTATCTAGTTCCTGTAAAAACATGTAATTACATGGAAATCCGATCCCTAACTATCACACATGCTGCGAGACCGATCCGGATCTTAGAGCTTGTCCCGGCTGGGGCGTTGTCACGTTGTCTGGTGCGTTGTCTGGTTGAGGAAAATCCCTGCAAGCCTACGAAGATCGGCACCGGATCATGCCATCCAGAAAGGAAACCCCCTCTCCTCTCCTTGCGATAAAAAACATACCCAACACTTAAGTTTTTGATTGATTGATTTTTTTCGTGTTTCCGGGCGCGTCAACTGCTTTGGTCATTAGTCTCATTAGTGTAGTGCATGTTTTTTTCTCTGAAGATGGCGGTAATCTTCCCCCGCGAGATCCGGCGCCGACCTACCGTCGGCTAGTAGGGTTTCCCCCGAACCAGGATTCTCCCACCAGCGGAGCACCGCCCCAGCCGGGACTGGCTCTAAGCTCCCGATCGGACTCCCAGGATATGTGGTGGTGTAGTGCATGTTAGTGACAGTTGTGTAGTGCATGTTAGTGTAAGTGTGTGTGTAAGGGGAGAGGATAGGACAGGGAAGGGGAAGGACAGATCGCGCGCGGTTTGGTAGGATACTGCTCCGGAATTCGCCTGGTGTTAATGGAAAAAAACAAACGGAAAACTACCGATCAGAGCAGCCGGCCGCTAGAATTCTCCTCCAGACAGCGACCTAACTGAATAGCTAGTGTCGAAAATCCTGCCGCCGTCAAGACTCGGAGCTAGGATCTCCCGGTCAAAGGCGCAGCAGTGACATTAGTTGATGCACTGAGCTACCGCTCACGGTCCTACTCTTAGGGAAGAATGACCTTAGCAGTTGACGCGCGCGGAATCATTAATGAATCAATCCATGTACTAACAAACGGGCCGCGATTCACACACGATCTTTCATTCCTCTACCTTGTCATCTTCTCTTCCCCTACGTAGTGTCAAGAGACCAGCTGCGAGCTCAGGGCTTGGTTCCGCTGCGCGAAATAAATGGAAGGGGAACCTCACAAATCGACGTGCAATTCGGCACCGCATCTCACATTCCAGCGAAGGAGCAACTCCGCCTTCCCAGCATAAAACATTGCTCACCCTAATTGACTAATTATATAAGTAGTTGACGCACCAAGAGTCAATACTCACTCCTTCACCAAACAACCGCAACACCCTCCCCAGGCACCGGTCAACCAGCGCGACCGGTACGCCACCTGGCTCGCATATCGCAGAATTTAAAACACACAGCCCGCGCCGCCCGGGGGAGAGAATGGCCGCGGGGCGGCGCGCGTGGCGCGGCCAGGGCGACCGCTGAGCAAACGCGCGCGAGTCAACAGCCGCAGCCTTGGCGCGGCCGCCGCGCGCCGCCGCGGGGAAGGCAGCTGTCAGCGGCGCGGCGCGACGCGCAGTGGTCCGGAAAGGACCCCTGCCCGCGCGCGCCCCCCGTTGGTGCACCTGATACGCACGAAGTTTGATGTTGCGAAAAATGACACCTAATGAGGAGCATACATTCAAAACGCGACAAGTTCACTTCCCTCTTTTCTAATAAAAATAAAAAATGTAGCTCAAATATTACACTTTTCAACAGTCTTTCACTCAACGAATGGAGTAGTACTTAATGTAATGTACGACATCTTACGTTTCTTTTTGGGAATAAAATTCTAGGTAAAAAATCAGAAGAACTCAATGTTTGGCAAATGAACATGTCCCCTTTTGGATGTTTGCTCCTAATTTAGGTTTCATTTTTCGCAACTTCAAATATCGTGTGTACTCTGACTAGTGATGGTAAAAATTTTCTTAAAACATCGATACATCAATATTTCGATACATCACTGAAAGGTTTTTGATGTCATCGACATCAAAATATCGATGTTTTAAATATTAATTGGTATTTTCATTCAAATGGTATTTTACGATCCTGTTTCCATTTTTATTTAGAGTACTTAAATGAAATGCCGGTATATTTTATTGTTTGATCACAAATAATTGGAGGCGTTATTTTAATAGTGGTACAACTCGTTTTTGAGGTATTGAGTTAACCCCATTTTCAGGTCCGCGTAAGTGTCATACATTTATTCTGAATGTGATAGAACTCGAAGTTCTTTCTGTGGACGTCACAACGCATCACGAGAAAAGTGAATCACAGGGAATTGCAATCTCGTTATTTTGACAGTAGTACAACTCCAGTGAAACAGCTACGTGGTTTTCTGCAAGTCTCGTGATGAGTGATTTTCGAGATATTTATAGTGTTTGCAGTGATATGATGATAAAGAGTTTCATCTAGATTTGGTAACAGGAAGTATAGTAACAATAGTAACAAGAATAAAAAAACTAATATAATTATATCGCACATTTTTTTAACAACGAAATTCAACTTAATGGGCTGTGTGTTAAAAGATCTACAAAAGTTTCTAACAAGAAGGAAGAAAAATGAAGAAAATGGTGTCTGTAACTGGATTAGATTCGTCAAACATGTTATAATTATGTACGAGCCGGGCTTGATTTCTGGCGGAACGTGACGGAACGGCGTTCCGGTACCTCGGGAATAATTATTAAATTATATATATATATATATATATATATATATATATATATATATATATATATAACTATTTCTATTAATTGATAATTAATTTGGGGCGCGTTCTGTGCCCTAAATTTTTATAAATCCAGCATTATGTACAAGGAAAGCATAAATCAAGACTGGTTTCTACATATTAAACTCCACTTCATACAAACCACCAGAGGATGAGGAAGAACTAAGGTTTTCAAAAACTTAAATATCTCGATTCTACAACCACAGCAAAAGAAGGTTAATGAGGAAAAAACAGGATATGTTTGATTTGTTTCCATTCATTTCAAGCGTTATTTCACTGATCTGCTGATAGGAACAGGACGATTTCAAGAAGATGAAGCAAACTGAATATTCCTCAACAGAAACATTAAATTAATATTTGATCTATTTTAATTAATCGATATTGCCATCATTTCCAACTTTTCTTGGAACGACATCTACCAATTTGGACCACACCAACCTCATTTTTGTGGTGGTATAACTCCTTTACACTCCCAATATTCCGCGAAGCATACAGTATATCATTAATATCATCTTCAGACGAAAAAGTTAACATCTTATATTTTTTCTACAATATGCTTTTATTGTAATGTCGATGCTTACGCCATCCAGCCATATCCATAGCTGAAACGTATGAATGATTTGATGGATAGGTGAATACGATGATAATGATGTGAATGATGATGGAGCACAGTGGAACGAGTATCAAGGGTAAAAAAAGATCTCCCAAATAATCTGCCGAGAAACACTTTCTCCACCAAGAATTCCATATGGATCTACTGAGGTTTGAACCTGAGTCCCAAAGGCGGAAGGCGAGCAGTCTGAACGCTACGTCAGGTATCGCTCATTTTTCGAAAATCTGTATTACAAATTTCAGAAACGCAGAAATTGAAAGAAAATTATAGAGTTTCAGCCGTGTGAGGGGTGTCTATAGTTTTGTCAGATAACCAGGAATTTGGTGTATATATAGTTGATTTTCAATGAGCGTAGAAATCAAATGGAAACTGTGCATGCTTCGGCCTTTTGAATTAAATCAATGGTTTCGTAGGAACCTTGAGAAAATACAAAAACAATCAAACAATTTTAATTTTGACTGAAAAATGGAAATATTTACTTTTGATACTCCGCCGATTCTCATACTGCACGTACCCACTCAATTCTCAAACTAAGTGCGCCACTGCTTACGACGTAACTGATGTCTTACGACATAACCGATGTCTCACGCACGCTTCAAGGAAAAGGCCGCCCTCCATTAAGTTTTTTCTATTCATACGTCGCATGAACAGCAACGGTTTTGATATTCTTGGTATGAATAGAACTGTTGTGCTGTGTATATATTATATTATGTTATTGCTGTATTTATGAAGCCTATTTTTGCCAAAATATTTAATTTACTGCGGTGTTATACGCGAGTATTTTCTTTATTGCTCTTGAGAAGTGTGCGAGTGACAGTTAGGAAAATCATTTTGTGTGGTCTTCTTTAGCAGCATTTTTGCTGCTGCGGACTACTAGTTCATAGTCATTAATACAGAAGTGTCTTAATATTTTGGCCAGGCGCTCGTCTGGTCTCTGTTCAGACCAGTGTGTGGCGCGGCGCGCGCTCGTCAGCGGTATTTGCGGCCGGTGATGGAGCAGGATGTCGCGGAAGGAGGACACGGGCCGCATTCACGTTGAAGAGATGTTTCGACGAATAATTACGATGATCCGCCAATAAAGGCCTTATCAACAAAAGATACGAGGTACTTCAACACTTTCTTGTGTACTGAAAATTGCATGATGTGGAAAGAAAAACAATAAATGAACGAAATCTTTTTTTCTGATGAATGTAAGTGCAACAGATAGATGAAAGTAAGTCATGTAAGGTCAAAATATTTAATGTGTTCCGAATTTGGTTTAAAAATATTCGTCACGTAGCGAGAACAACTCCTGGGTACATGATTATATAGGAAACTGGCTCAACTAAAACAGAATCGGAAGTAATTAAAAGATTATTGAGTAACATGACAAAATCGATATCTATGGCGCCTTGTCGATACTCGCGTATAATTTTCAACAAACTTTCAGAATCAAGAAATGCTTACCCTAATTCTAGTAAGTACAAATTGGGGGGTCGTTCTGGTCAGGTTAATGAATGATTTGAGCTTTCATTACTTAATTACGCAACAAAATCGGATGGTAATCATTCATTGTAAATGAATAGTTCAAGCTTAATTCCACGAGCACTAATGAATGACCTTATTGTATTTGTAACGCGTCAAGCTTCACTTCATACAAATTTTTTGTATATATTTGTATGTTCTGTTGTCTCAATTATTTTTTATTTTATGTTATTGTATTATTTTGTTATTATGTTACTGTATTATTTGTATTTGTTGTGTTATTGAAATTGTATCTTATACTATCTGTTCTATCAGAAGTTATTTGTAAGCTATTTATAAAACGATATTTGCGCCGTGGATATACTGGACAATTTGTAATAGGTTAATCCTCTAAGCAAATTACTAATATAATTGAATTGAATTGAATATTTGACACGTAAACGTAGTTTGTTCAAATCAAAGACGTCAGTGGTTGCGGAAAGCTAGAACTCTTGTAATATTGGCCGCCCTGCTTTCTCTGCACGTTTCTGCTAATCCCGAAGCGACTCATCGTGCGCCCCTTGAATTTACTATCTTAATGAGCGACTTCGTGCGGCACGCATCTGTTCCAACACGGTATATTCGCGAGGCGCTCGCTAACTGCTTTGGCAGCTCATTACAGCCTTATCTGAAATAATTATCGTTTCTATCTGATGGTCACCATAGAACAACTTGTAATTTATGATCACAAACATTTTAGTATTTATCTTTCTGACTTGATGTTTTGCAGGAAAATATGAATTTGATAAACATATAAAGAAGTGTGGACTTTCGCGGTGAAAGTTATGGACAGCCGAGAAGATTCACTTAAATATTTGTGTTAGCAGCTAAACAAGTGGTGTTTTGTTCCACTGCAGTTAATAAAGTGCAGCAAACTGCAATTAAACTCAGATGTTCGGCAAATTGTAGATGAATTAGAGTGATCCCTGATGAAGTGATCAGGTCACTCACTTCTTAAATTTGAATGTCCGGGTGCAAATCCAGTCCATCCATGTGGAATTTATGGAGCGCATAGTGTATTAGTGGCAGGTTTCCTCGAGGTTCTCCATGCTTGTTTTCAAACATTGATCTATCATCATTGAAATCATATTATCACCACGAAAATAATTTCATCTGAGGTATAGCCAAAAAGAATAGGTTTTGAGAATCGTCATACATATAGTCATCTGGTAATGTGCATCCGTCCTTCCGTCAGTCGGTTACTCACTCGATCACTCTCAGACTCCTTCCGGTCTATCGTTTTGGGCAAGGTATTTGACAGGTTTCCGTTCGCCAAAAAGGGGTGAATGGTTTTTTATGTATTCTAATGTAATTAAAAACTCTTAATAGGAAAATATTTTTAAATTGTTTAAAGTGATAGAGACGCCTCACTAAACTTGCACTAAAATTTTTCGTTAAACTGCAGTGTGATAACCATCAAATTGTTGTTTAACTTAAAAAATATTGACGAAAGCATTACATGTACTATTTATGAACTTGAGTCAACGTGACATCTACAAATTTATTAAAGTTTTAACGGTTCCTGCAAACGTGTTCCATTCTTCATCTCAGTCTTTCTGCCAGACCTTCCACTCATCCTTACCGATTGTCCGCTCTACCGTTCACCAGTCTAAAATGGCCTCCCTTTGACCGCGGTTTGTCCGTGCTTTGTCTGCGAGTTGGAACGTAGCGGGTTACCATTGTCAATAGCCTCCGTATAGCAACCGGGTATCACGTCAAAGAATCGCATTTTTATACTTCTCAATTTTTTTCCTGAGTGAGTTTTCATAGATATTACCAGGGGTTGTTGGCACCAGTTGGTACTAGTTTTTAATTTTATTATGCAACCTCAGTTCTGTTTTGACAAGCTTGATCGTAACAGTGAAAAGTATATTTATTAGAACCGGCAAATGTGGCACAAGGCATCAACTTATGTCACTGCAGTGCCTCTGGCCGGAAGGTCACAGGGTTCCAATCCCCACGGTAGCAGGATTTTTCGACACTAACTAGAGCACTCTAGCATTCCTCTCTGTCTGGAGGAAAATTCTAGAATGTATCGTCGAGGAAAACACTTTATTATTATTATTATTATTATTATTATTATTATTATTATTATTATTATTATTATTATTATTATTATTGTTGTTGTTGTTGTTGTTGTTGTACAGGCATCGAGGTGGATTGTTATACTTTCATGAGAGAGTGAAGTAAAAATAAGTAAAAAAAGAATACTTTTTAGTATTTCATTTATACAAATAAATGCAAACAAGGTTATCATCATTTTCTCTTTAAAAACAGACTGAAATTGGCAACTAGATAGTTCTGATAGTTCCAAAATTATTTAACAAACAATCTTTACATTAATTTAATTACTCTCAAAAACTTATTTTTAGTAAAAAAGGAATCTTGCCTTTTTTTGGAAGATTAAAAGGGTAACTTCATTTGTTTCAAGTTTCTCGCTAAAGTGAACTTAAACTTGCAACAAACCAGCAAGGCAAAGTTGCAAGTTTCAACTACAATGAAGGAAAAATAAATCTTTAAAAAATGAAACTAGTGGAGCTAAAACAACACATACTTTCTCGCTCGTACTTTCACGCACAATTACGCGAAAAGTTCTCAAATTTTCGAAAATTTGTACGTGACTTTATTTCAGAATATATCTTTATCGAAGAGTTTTCATTAAGGGAAAAATATCTAATTTCATAATTGTTGTTGATAGGAGACTCCGAAAAAATTTTGAATTTTTGCAATTTTAGAGTTTTCAACGAAACTGAGCCCTGCATCATTCTCTTAAACGTCCTTTCTCTATATTACAACAAAATTTAATAAAAAACGATGGTCGTGGTATAAAGTATCCCCAAAATTAAAATATCGGTTTTAAATTGAAGGGACCGCGAAATCAACCAGATCGATTGGAGAATTTCAATTTGGGAGAAAATTGGCTGAACAGTTTAGCAGCTAGCGTTGTTCACAGACGGACAGATAGACGTTTCACCGTCATTCAATTTCTCGGCATCAAGGACCTACAAAACATGGGTTCTCGCAAGACCACGTATTAAACGATTTGTTTCTAAATTTGGCAACTGGATTTATCTAATTTCTCGTTACCAGGGCCCTGTAATAAGATCTTTTCTGACGAAAATTCACAGTTTTTTCGCGCAGTATTACATAACTTTCTCTCTACTCCGTAGCGAGAAAGTATAATGATAACTTCTTAAAAATAATTTCCTTCGTCGCTTGATATCAAAACATTAGCGACTTCTCATGTACCCTCAGTTTAAGTCGTCCTTCTCGTAAGAGGAACGACAGGAAGGAACTATTTCCCTTGAGATGGCTTCTCCACCCCACCACCCGACGGACGGCGCGCTGTTGCGGCTACTAAACGAATTGTTTATTCGTCCTCCTGTGCTGCCCGCTCGTGTCATTTCATGTGCGACGAGAGATCCTAGTGAGCCCACTACGTTCTCGTGAAGTGGGCCGAAACACGGGCCTTGGGCACAGCACCTAACTAGAAATACCATGAAAAGGTTAGGTACTTTTTCAAAAGTCATCTTCCTGCTTTTAAAAATGTGTCAGAAATGTCACGAAATGTTAATGTATCAAAATTGTAGGTAGTGGGATAACGGCTTCAGTAGTAACCATTGTTTTAGTAGTGGCTACTTCAGGCACATTATTTGAAAAATCAGAATTGAAAGCTTCCCACTGGGTTCAAACTTCTAGTGGGAAGGATAAGAATGATAATAACTAATTTATTTTTCCTTGTTTTATATTTAAAGAATAAACTGAAAATATCTTATTAGTATTGGCATTGCAATATATGTCTTTTGACATTTTTAGTCTCAGAAACGATCACGGAGTAGAATCTCGAATGTGCGTTACTAAGACGTGTATCTGATCACGAATTGAGTTCTATTGCGGAAGAATTTTGAGAAAATTACAATGTTCTTAACTGCGGTCACTACTGGTGGTTTTACCTTGGTTTGAATACAAACATCAGAAAATAATTTGTTGTTTTGGAGGTGGTTGGCAGAATGAGAATGGAGCTGGTCGGCACTGTGCCAACCAACCCCAAGTGAAAAGTGCCAACCAGCTGCGAAATGAATTTCGGATTTAAAATGACCACAGTGATACACGAAAATCAAGAGCTTGGTTGAAGGTTTCAGCTGAAAAAGCGTGAGAAGCAAACTTCCTTCCCAAAAAAAGTTTTGCTAGAAAATCATTCAACTGCAAAAGTATTACTTTTCAAGATCTGTAAAAAATTGCGAAAACGGTTCCAACGTCTTTGTGCTTTGTTCAGAGAATTCTGTGGAAAGTTTGTTGGGTCGCGTAGACACGTGACACAAAGCTAGGGCTCGTGGAAGCTACGGTGCCGTTGTAGGAATCCGAGTGCCAACTAGCCCCTAGACCCAGCAAGCCTATGTCTCCCCATTTCGATATAACACCCAACCACCTCATTCGAGAAAGGACGCGAAAACAAAGGACTGTGCTGGTGTACGACTGCATTGTACTTGGGTTTTTCAAACGTGGCGGCTGAGGGTAGTATCTCCAAGATGGAATTCTGTACAACTTTTTGCGTCTTTCTTGGTCTTGCCGCGAGATTTCACATGATCGCGACCGCATCAAGCAGTGCTGCAGATCAAGCGACTCTAGCGGCAGGACTGAGAATGACTCAAGAAGTCATGTCGAATTCCATCTTGGAGATACCACCCTCATCCGCCACGTTAGAAAAACTCAAGTATACATTATTTATGCTTTACTTGAGCAACACGAACCAACCCATCAGTTGCAGAAAGAACCCAGGAAATCACATCATATGTCAAACAAAACATTGGAATGTATCAAGGAAAACAGTTTATCGTTCACTGGCCTCTTCAAGGAACTTATTACAAAAATTCGGGCAAGATTGCCTGGAGTTGCATCGTTGCCATCGTTTGGCGCCTCCAGCGCCGCCATCATCGTCATTGCCATCTCCAACGACGCCGCGTCAAAGCCGTCTGCTTCCTCCGTCCCTACATGCCAGAGGCGTTGGCGGCGGCGGCAGTGGCTGCAGATTACGCGCGGTAATCACGGCGAGTTCAGGGCGGAGAAATTACCTCCGATGGCCACTCGACCGGCAATTATTAATTCAATTTTCTGCGTCGGCTCGCGGATTAAAGCGCCAAGACAAGCGACGCGCGATGCCCGTAACGCCGACCGGCAAGTGTCTCCTCGGCTCTCTTTCCCAAGCAAACCCTTCACCAATGCAGTGGTTCAGGATGAAAAAGAGCGGCAAGAATTAAATTACGTCTTTAAGTAACATTTAGTGTATATTTATTGATTTATGTTTTAAGTAGCTAAATCGGCTACGGTGGCAATCTCTCTGCACTTATGTGGAGGCTTTGAATTCCCTGAAATATCCAGGGTAACAGTGCGACAGTAAACAAAATGGTGCCGTCGCACCAGAAATGAATGAGCAAATAATTAAGTATGAAGATATAGAAGAAAGTAGATATAAAAAAGCAAGGTACTGTTATGAGATAAGATGTCTCAGCTCAGCGCAAGTTGGAGAGAACTTTGCCCGAAGTGAGGTCGTGTAAAATGCATCGACATTTGAGTGTACTGTACTTCTACTGTCTCTGTCATGACTCAAAAGTTGAGGGCAAGCGAGGTAGGACAGCGCTCTGCCCTAGGAACCATTATTTTTGCGCTGACTCTTCGGGTTTGCATGCCAGTTACCGTATAACGCACTGTCGAACATCTAACTACTGTATTTTTCTGTAAGAGGCGAATTAAGTCCCGCTATGTTGCTGAATTCCAATATTTTGTCAGATCTTTATAAATACTTGGTAAGGTTCACCGAAAGTTTTAAATAATATTTTACTTTAGCGATTCAACTCAATAATATCGTTTTATTCAAATGTAGTGAATTGTATTATTTTTATAATCATCATAATATATCCGCTAGTATGAATTTTTGTCATTCTATTGGAATTTAGAAATGCCTTAACACACTGGGAAGCCTTCTTAGCAAAACACGTTGTTAAAGTAATTGAATTATTGACACTTTCCATTTATGTGAACCACTGTGCTGCCCGCCTCCGTGCTACCGCTTTTCATTAACATCCTCCGCAAAGCCACTTACAGGTAGGCGTGCTCCAGGCAAGAAGGCGTGATGTAGGATTTTCGACTCGTTTGTGTCGGGCGGACGACCTCCCGTGGTGCCGAAACCCAGGAACTGCCGCATGATCCAAAGGACAGACCGATGATAACGATCCTTCCAGACTGGTTGCTAGATGATCACCTTCGCGGTGAAGCTGCAGGGTTTGCCAGCCTGTGTTTAAGCGTTAACTCCTATCATTGCGCGCGGAACAAGAATCTATATGATCTTGTTAACGTGCGACGGGCGCGGTGACTGGTGGTCGGGTTGTGAACTAGTGTTTACAAATTTCCCGTTTACGGGGCGTTGAAACGCGATATTCGTTGAACGAGTTTTGGAAAATGTTGCGTGATATCGCGCAAAAACGAGGAGAGTTTCGCATTTCGTGCGCTAACGCTGACGCAGAGGCCGTTAGCCCGTGCATTTTTGTAGATCGCAGCGCAAGCATGTGTTTCATGTGAGGAATGTGACGGGTAACGACTGTGGAAATGCGCGTTAAAGAGAAATACAAGTGGTGTTTTGTGAGTTGAAGGAGAACGACCTGGAGGATTCATAGAGTGACTCCACAAGAGAGCGTTCCGTTGTTGCAGCAAAATGGTCGCATAGCTTCGATGCAAATTTCATTCTATTTCATTTTATTTTATCTCTATTAGCAACACCGTTTTTGTAAACGACCAGAAAGATCAGCATAAACCAGCAATACATAATGTTATATATACATAGTGAAACAATAATATACAATTACAATTACACACATGGATAAATGAAAAGTCGCAGATACATCAGTACGTTGAACAGTAGTTTTAAACGATTGGCTTTCAGACATTTCGAATGAAATAAAGATAATTGGTTTTTGGAGATTTTGTGAGCAGGAAAAAGTCACAGCTAATTAACTCGTAATGGTATGTGAAGCTTATGTCATACAGATGTTTTAAATTATACGATTTGCATCTTCCTACAAAACGTGAAATGTCAGTAATGTTTATGCCTAGACGCGTCAATTGTCATTATGTAAATGACTTAAGAAGTTAGGTGTCGATTGACTGTAAACTAGGCTCCAGGTTGCTACTAACCTTTTAAGGGTCATATCTAGTGACTAGCGCTGCCTCTGTAATATTTGTGGTAAAATATGTGCTCTTCCAAATAAATCTGGCTTGTACATCCCAGTCTTATGAATAACCTGAGGGTTTGGATAAGTTCTTGCATAAAATTTGCAGAAAAAATTTCGGAGCTCCGATAACCAATTGGAGTGCCGCACCCAAAAGACAGACACTAATTTATAACTAATTAATAATTAAAATATAAAATAAAACAACACAGAAAATTCATTAGATTTACGCCTCCACGTAGGGCTTATCTTCACTTCCAATTTCTTGTATTAAGACATTTCTCTGCCTCAGATACGACGCTCTGATCGCATTGCTCAGAAACATCAACAAGTAGACAGGATTTTTATCCAAATTCCGAGTAACAATATCCGGTTTATTTGCCTATATCGAGCGATCGGTTTGGATTTCTTGGTTGTATAATATTCCAACACACGTCACCGTATTTTCAATATCCTAGAAGTTTATATAAGCTCTTACGTAGAATTTGAAGAACAATGCGGGAAAATCAATTCTCATAATACTGATAACCATCTATACGACCTGTGTTTCTACGCTCCTCATTCAGCTGATCTCGATTTCCAAACCGTTTGTTAGACGTTTCTCTGTCTCCTGTATTACGAAGTGTCAGTACGTCGTTACGTTCTGATCGCAAAGCACACCAACATCTATAAGAAGAAAAGATTTTTCTCCGAATACAGGATAACAATATCCAAATTAATTGTTGCTATCCTGTTTGGATTTATTAGTTGTACGATATCGTACGCAATACAATAGACAGTGCAGGTGTCGGTGTTATTCCTACCACTAGGAGTATGTGACTGAAATTTTGAGGATGTAATGGATCTACCAATGAGGTAACTACAAGCCCTAACGTGCTCTTTCACATAATAGGATTTTCCTGGAATTGAGCAAACTGAGACGTGAAAATCAATGGTTTTCATCTGTTTCTTTCACCTAAGGCATTTATCATCCTCGGATATTTTGAGAACCGCTCAATGTTCAACCGTAGTGGCAATGTGTTCAATGCCTGATCTTGGGAAGTTCTTAGAACTGCTCCCGGTTCTGGCTTCATTCTTTGCCTTTTGAGTTATTAGGATTGAATATTATTATTATTATTATTATTATTATTATTATTATTATTATTATTATTATTGTTATTATTATTATTTTATATCGACCATTTCTGACCACTGCACTTCTCTTCCGAGGACCAGTCATATTCTATCACGGAGACAGACGTGTGTACTTATGGGGAACAGCTTTTCGACTGTATCTCTTCATAAGCTAAGGTTTTCAAAACTTGAATTATGAATTATGAGATGTTAAGACGATGATGAAGTGATCGTGGCCTTTTGGAACCATCCCAGTACTCGCCTGTATGACCGAGGGAAGTCACGAAAACCCTAGTCAGGATGGCCTGCCCGGTGACCGAACCCGGGCCTCCCCATTGTGAAGTCAGCGCGCTACACACTGTGCCACTTCGCTGGGTTTATTATTATTATTATTATTATTATTATTATTATTATTATTATTATTATTATTATTATTATTATTATTATTATTATTATTATTATTATTATTATTACATTTTGTTCTACATATTTTAAGACGTTAGTGAATCCAAACCGTCTTTAAAAAAAATCATGTCTTCTCAGGAGTTTTTTTATAATTTTCATGAGGAGGGTGTCATAGCGGCGGAGGGGAGGGGAGGGGAGGGTCATGAGGTGGCTGCGCCCTGCGCCGCAGCTGGTGCGCGGAGTGCCGTTAGGGGCGGGGCAGCGCCACTCCGACCCTCCGTCGCGGTGCGTGACCTCACAGCTGTTCGTGTCAGTTGCCTTTGCCCTTGCCTGACCCCACCCTTTCCCCCTCCGAGGAGGGCGACTGCACAGGAAGTAGGTCGAGATGCACCCCTTAATGAGAAGTTTGGGTAACAATCGTAATTAACGTGTTTTGCTGACTGTGTTTGACTGCTTCTGGAAACGGGGCGGAAATATATTTTCAGCAAACGTCGATGTCTATAACTATCACACTAGACGTAGTAATCATATTCATCAGGTAACAGTATCAACAGCTCACTAAAAAATCACATACAATACATGTAGTGCATTATTTTACAACACTTTCCCGGATGATATTAAACGATTAAATTCCTTAGAAAAGTTTAAATCCCAAATAAAAATGTTTTTGTTGCATAACTGTTTCCATACAATTAGAGACTATATTGAGTATGACAAGGAAAGTAAAATTAATTTAACAGTGATATTTAATGTATTATTTACCATTTGGACTGTAGTTCTAAACAACCTGTAACAAATATTGTACCGCAGCTTCTGAGTCAATGACTCCTATCTCGATCAGGTATTTCGTAGTTTCCCTGATCTTTTGAGCAAATCCTCAGATGGTCCCTTGTTTAGCTTCTGGGCATAAACTTCATTACCTGTGCACGTCTTCTAGAATTATATTATTATTCAAATAAAATATTATAAATTGTCTTATTTTATTATTCAAATTTTGGTTCTCCATGTTGTCGCGGCAGGAAGTAAGTGTCCACGATGGATATGATGAGGGATAAGAGCCCAAATTTATAGCTGAGTTACACTTGAAAATATATTTTATTACATCGGAGAGAATATTTTGTTAACAATCCTTGCAAAAAGCGAACTTTTTTTCTGTATTCAAAATTCAAGTAGTATATGACCTAGAGTATGGATCACAGAATTATGAAAACGTGCAAAGAATTCACTTCTTCTCGTAGCATGTCACATGCAGTTTTTAACTGTTTTTGACGTAAAATAAATAAATAAATGAGAGATGTGATTATTGCTTATGCCCTAAATCTGCTTAATATTGTTGAACTTATATAGTTTTGTTGATTATTGAAATTCAAATATTGCAACGAATGTTTATAAAGGTACAATAATATATACCAAAACTAGTGGTTCTAAAACAGCCCGTGCTTTCTCGCCTTTAGGAATAGTTATGTAATACTATTTATACCACAATTTCTCTCCGAATTAACACATCTCAGTCATAATTTATTGTAAAACTCATTACAAATCAAACAACATTTGGTGCAAAAACTAAAATTTTTAAGCCAATATCAACAAAAATTTGGCGATTATAACTGCTTTTCAAACAGATAGAGAATGTCCCAACAATAAGATGTAATTCACTAAAATTAGCTCCCTAGTCATTGCTGCCGAGCCATTGCATTCCAGCCTAATATTCCCTGAAGGCTGGCAATTTTTATATTTCATATATTTCAAATGGGTTTTAAATTATTTCTAAAAGATTAATTTGTAAATGTATAGCAAAAGCTTGAATGTAAGAAACGAACAGAGAAATATGAAATGATGTACAAATTCTAAATTACGAAGCATCCAATTGCCTAGAGTTATGTTCACGAAGCGCTGTAAATTCGGATTGAGCGACTATGTTTGTCACCAAATTATACAAAAAATACTAATATTGCCAAAAAACTGAACATGACCTTATTTGAAGATATGTTTTTGATGGACACATTACATAAAAATAAAAAATTGTATCTTCCCGATTATAGTTGTAGGGACACGTTGAGAATTTTTTTTTTTAAATTTTCGAAAAATCAGACCTTTTAACGAATATAAAACCTGCACATTTCTTTTAAGCGTCCTAAGGTCTACATTTAATCGAAAATATTTCTGCCGTTTTAAGAAGAAATGTTTTAAAGCAAATGAAAATTGCCTGTGTTTGACATAAAATTTCGCAAAATATACTCATGTTTTTGAAAAATAGAACATGACATTATTTTAAATCTGTTTTTCATGAACACATTTTATTAAGGAAAATTGGTCTCCATAATTGTAGTTGTAAGAAGACGCCGATAAATTGAATTTTTTCAATTTTTGAAAAATCCGGATTTTCAACCAACATGAAACCTGTACTATTCTCTCAATCGTCGTTCAGATTATCTAACAATTACATTTAATAAAAAACGATGGAGACTTTGAGAATAAATTGTTTAAACAAAATTAAAAATTGCCTATATTTCACTCAATATTACTCGAAAAATGCGCAAATTTTCGAACAATTGTATATCATCTTATTTGAAACTCTATCCTTAAGGATCACATTTCATTAAAGAAAAAATTTCTGTTTCCATAATTGTAGGAAGACACTGAAAAAATTTCAATTTTTAAAATTTTCGAAAAATCAGGGTTTTCAACGAGCCTGAGACCTGCGCCTGCGTTTGAATTCCTTCATCATACTATCCAACACCAAAATTTAATCAAAAACAATGGAGCCAAATGTTTGAAAATTTTGAAAATGTCCCAGAATCTTCATGTAAATTACCCTCTGGAATTAAATTATCGGTTTCAAATTCAAAGGACCGCGACATCAGCCAGATCGATCTGAGAATATCAATTTTAGAGAAAATGGGCCAAACTTTTTGGCCGCTAGCGTTGTTCACGGACGAACAGACTTTTGACCGTCAGTCGATTTTTCGCTACCATGTAACCGCTTGTCGCCGGTCACATTTATAACCAACGGAAAATGGAAGCAATAATACCCGACATTAGGCCCTACACGTAATTTCTACAGTGGCGAAGAGATGGCGTAAGTCAGAGAAGGATTTCTGAACGCACTCAGACCGTAACCAATCAGGAAATTTTCGTGGAAATACGGACGTGGCGTGAACTTGCGTCAAAAAAGAGCTCGCTCTTTCTGGTTCGAGACGTCAAGGAGAACGGTTGTCTACGAGTACGCCACATGGTCGACGAGGGACACGCGAAGATTGCGGAACACAAAAGCTTTAATAAAAGGTAATTGACTGAGCACTTTTCATGGACTTACGTACTGTGAATATCGTGAGATTACATGGAATTAGTAAATGAATATTAAACAAGAATGCGATGAATGAAAAGAACGACGGCGGTGATGGATCGAAATGAATCTATAAAACCACGTTGCTGCATTCTTGTTGCTAGAAAAGAGGACTATTGTAACATAGGACATGTTTCTTCTTTGTTACAGCTTTAATATATTTCATACTTTTCATATATTCTTTATTCTTATTTTTGGGAATTTCACTTTGGAAATTCTATGATGGAATTTTGAAAGTTATGAGAAAGACGGATTATCCAAACAACTAGTTTGACTTTTGCTATTACGAAGTCATAACTTGGAGTTTCGGACTCGCATTCTGAAGCGACCATCGCCTCTGCGAAAGCTGTGGTGAATTTTCGACTGGGAGACGACTGGAAGACGGTGTTCGGAATATTTCCGTGCGACAGGACACGCAGGGACTTTGCAGAAGAACGACGACCTTGAGGCGCGAGGGTCGCGCGACGGGCCAGCTACACAGCGCGGGACCAACTTGAGGAATTCGCCGGTTGTGAGTCACAGAAAGAACACTCATTAGATTTCAGTCTGGAAAAAACTTGTGAGATAGGATTATCATTATACTAGCCAAAACGTTGTAATGTAAGCTTCCCTCAAAAACAGACGTTGATCGGGCAAGTTTCTTAGAACATTGGTCTTGCTAGCCAGTGGTTTTATTTCTTTTCGACAGTCGTAACAAGAATCAGATTAAAGTAATTCTTTATGTTTATAATAGAAGTTGTTTTGTACAGAATTATTTATTTAGAGTCATATTTTAATGATTCAAATCATTTAAGAGACGTTATGAAATAAAATTTTGTGTTGAAAGGCTATGTAGAAGCCGAAAGTCAAATGTGACTATTGAGTGTAACGTAATTAGTGATTTAAAAGGTAGTAGTGAATTTCGAGTATTGTGTGTATGTATTTTTCTTTTACAGGATGAATATTTGTACTATGATTTGTGTGTCTCATGTGTGATATTCTTTGTGAAGTGTAAATATGTATCCATTGCTTGTTTTCTTGTAAACAGGGATCTGAATTATTATTATTTTAGTGAAAAACTGCAGTTTAGGTAGGGAATTAGCTACCATGATTTTACAAAAAGTGAGAACATAGGAGGATCTGTGATTTTCATTCAATAGAATACATGTAATTACATTGATGTAAACGAAAAATGTAAAATTTGTTACATTTTGGTGCTCTAGAATATATGTTATTTGTCATTTAAAACTGAAAAATTGTGTTGGTCTGTTAATTGATCAGTAGTTTAACAAAGACGAACCCACTACCAATAGGGAAGTTTATCCGTAAACTGAGATATTCCCAGGGATGCGTGACGGTGTAATCACACGTCGCGAAGTAGGCAAATGACAGATCTACTTTTGTAATCGGTGAGGATCGAGGAGAACGGTTACAACCAAGAACCCACAAAATATGTATTCTGGTTACACCACGTGTTAGGGGATTTTTTTTCTAAATTTAGCAGTGGATTTTTCCACTTTTTAGTTATCAGGACTTTGAAATGAGAGTTTTTCTGTCGAAATTCGTGTTTCATTCGCGCAGCATTATATAACTTTCTACTGCGTAAGCGGTAGCGAGAAAAGAAAAAAGAGTTAAATGGAATTTGTAGATTTCCTTATTACTACATATATCTTAATCTTTAGCTCTTTTAGGAGGAATATTTGAAAGACATCACTTTTTGAGGGAGTTGTATGTTTCAAACGGACATTGTTCTTCTAATTTAATTCTAAAACTACCAAAAATGTACGACATCAGTATGACCTTTAGGTATTATTTTTTTTATTTGAAGTATTAATATGAAACACATTGAGAGGTGAGTGTATTGGCACTTTAATTAGCTGGGCTCCATATGTTACACATTTTGATGCAATACAATATACTTGATGTGAGAGTCAGAAAAATTTATGACAAATTGAAATAGAATAATTTGCATTTAGTATTAAATTTTGTTTTCTTATTTCTCTTAATTATGTTATATTGGAAAAAGCATACAGCGTTATTTTACTAGTCGTGTTAATATAACATTTATTAGAAAATATCTCGTGAAACATCAGGTTTAGCAAGATTTTACAACTTTCTTGCACACGTAGGTTCCAGTAGGTCTATTCGTCATCTGCAACATCCGTTTATCTTTTGAAAATGATGTTCCCTTTCTTCCACGTCGCGTGCAAAAGCTTACACCATTCTCTGCGAAACAAGCCATATATCTGGACGCGAAAAAGCCATGTCGAGCCACTTGAGTAAGCCGCCTGGAGCTCTCACGTCTTAGAATGGCCCATTACTTTTACGAATGAAAGCGGCCAGAAATAATGACGATATTTCGGATCTCGGCCATTTAATGTCTCAAGTTGAAAACGCCACAGTTATAAAGAACAAAAGGGTTCTAGGATTGTCTCCAACTACCAATATTGAAATATTATTTTTAGGATCCTATATTTTACGGATTAAGTTTGGAATAAATTGCTTCTTAACAGGAATGTAGTATATTTCGTGTTTCTTACTTTATCAGGAACGTGTATTAAAATACGAGTGAAATTTAGAAATACTTGTACTTGAAAGACTTTCGTGCATGACTTAGTGCATTCTGCATTTCCACGCGACGTTCTTGAAACAATTTAAGAATTAGTTGTTAAATCTAAGAACAAAAAAAGCTATAAAGAAA
>BLKR01009786.1:0-87754 GCA_011170035.1 Teleogryllus occipitalis
ATTAAATAGATAATAAAAAAATCTATTACGTAGCAGAGCGTTTTTTTTTGGAATTGATTTTTGTTTAAGAGAGAAATACAAAGCTGTAATAATAGGGATCGGGTGTTAAAGGCAATAAATAAGCAGATTTTGGAATTTATTAAGTTAAATTGTTTATTAGAAAATGCAATTAAAAAAATTAAGTAGATTAATCATTCATTACTGTTCCTGTATTTTGGTGCATAGGTGAAGTATATATGGGTATAACGTAAGTATATAATAGGTGTAGTATATATAGATAAAACGGCGAACGAAAAGCGGCTATCATTATAGTCTTCTGTTATAAGTGCGGCGTTACAACAATGGGTTACAACAGGCAGCAATGACCGCTAACATTCGAAATCACGCGAAAACGTGCGTTCTCACACAGGAACGCTGTCGAACAGGATAAACAGTATCCTGTGTCCGTCTCCTGGCCCTAAGCTTCATGCTCACCAACTTTCAGCCAAATCGGTACTGCCGTTCTTGAGTTATAAATAGTGTAACTAACACGGCTTTCTTTTATATACATAGATAACGGCGAACGAAAGGCGGCTATCATTATCGCCTTCTGTTATCAGTGCGGCGTTACAACAATGGGTTACAACAGGCAGCAATGACCGCTAACATGCGAAATCACGCGCAAACGTGCGTTCTCACACAGGAACGCTGTCGAACGGGATAAACAGTATCCTATGTCCGTCTCCTGGCTCTAAGCTTCCTGCTCACCAATTTTCAGCCAAATCGGTACAGCCGTTCTTGAGTTATAAATAGTGTAACTAACACGACTTTCTTTTATATATATACTAGCTGACCCGGCGAACTCTGTTCCGCCTTAACAGCCGGTCCCATCTTTTCCTCGCGTCGCACTCACTGTGAGAAACTGTACTATCCTTGTTGCACTCGTGATAATAAAGCAATTGCAGATTTGTGTTTTTCTCTCAAACAAAGAAGAATTTAAATAAAACGCACTGATATTAAATAGATAATTAAAAAATATATTACGTAGCAGAGCGTTTTTTTAATTGTTTCTTGTTTAAGAGAGAAATACAAAGCTGTAATCATAGGGACCGGCTGTTAAAGGCAATAAATAAGCAGATTTTGGAATTTATTAAATTAAATTGTTTATTAGAAAATACAAATAAAAAAATTAAGTAGATTAATCATTTATTATTGTTCCTGTATTTTGGTGCATAGGTTGCACTCATAAGTTAAGCACCTTCACGCGAAAACATACGAAATCACGCGAAAACGTGCGAAAACGTGCGTTCTCACACAGAAACGCTGTCGAACGGGATAAACAGTATCCTATGTCCATCTCCTGGCTTTAAGCTTCCTGCTCACCAATTTTCAGCCAAATCGGTACAGCCGTTCTTGAGTTATAAATAGTGTAACTAACACGACTTTCTTTTATATATATAGATATAGATATAGATAACGGCGTACGAAAGGCGGCTATCATTATCGCCTTCTGTTATCAGTGCGGCGTTACAACAATGGGTTACCACATGCAACAATGACCGCTAACATGCGAAATCACGCGAAAACGTGCGTTCTCACACAGGAACGCTGTCGAATGGGATAAACAGTATTCTATGTCCGTCTCCTGGCCCTAAGCTTCCTGCTCACCAACTTTCAGCCAAATCGGTACAGCCGTTCTTGAGTTATAAATAGTGTAACTAACACGACTTTCTTTTATATATATATAGATAACGGCGAACGAAAGGCGGCTATCATTATCGCCTTCATTTATCAGTGCGGCGTTACAACAATGGGTTACCACAGGCAACAATGAACGCTAACATGCGAAATCACGCGAAAACGTGCGTTCTCACACAGGAACGCTGTCGAATGGAATGAACAGTATCCTATGTCCGTCTCCTGGCCCTAAGCTGCATGCTCACCAACTTTCAGCCAAATCGGTACAGCCGTTCTTGAGTTATAAATAGTGTAACTAACACGACTTTCTTTTATATATATAGATAACGGCGAACGAAAGGCGGCTATCATTATCGCCTTCTGTTATCAGTGCGGCGTTACAACAATGGGTTTACACAGGCAACAATGACCGCTAACATGCGAAATCACGCGAAAACGTGCAAAAACGTGCGTTCTCACACAGGAATGCTGTCGAACGGGATAAACAGTACTCTATGTTTATCTCCTGGCTCTAAGCTTCCTGCTCACCAATTTTCAGCCAAATCGGTACAGCCGTTCTTGAGTTATAAATAGTGTAACTAACACGACTTTCTTTTATATATATATACTAGCTGACCCGGCGAACTCTGTTCCGCCTTAACAGTCGGTCCCATCTTTTTTTCGCGTCGCACTCACTGTGAGAAACTATACTATCCCTGTTGCACTCGTGATAATAAAGCTATTGCAGATTTGTGTTTTTCTCTCAAACAAAGAAGAATTTCAAAAAAAACGCTCTGATATTAGTGTAACACGACTTTGTTTTATATATATAGATAACGGCAAACGAAAGGCGGCTATCATTATCGCCTTCTGTTATCAGTGCGGCGTTACAACAATGGGTTACAATAGGCAACAATGACCGCTAACATGCGAAATCACGCGAAAACGTGCGTTCTCACACAGGAACGCTGTCGAACGGGGTAAACAGTATCCTATGTCCGTCTCCTGGCCCTAAGCTTCCTGCTCACCAACTTTCAGTCAAATCGGTACAGCCGTTCTTGAGTTATAAATAGTGTAACTAACACGACTTTCTTTTATATATATAGATAATGGTGAACGAAAGGCGGCTATCATTATCGCCTTCTGTTATCAGTGCGGCGTTACAACAATGGGTTACCAGAGGCAACAATGACCGCTAACATGCGAACGCTGTCGAACGGGATAAACAGTATTCTATGTCCGTCTCCTGGCTCTAAGCTTCCTGCTCACCAATTTTCAGCCAAATCAGTACAGCCGTTCTTGAGTTATAAATAGTGTAACTAACACGACTTTCTTTTATATCTATATCTATATCTATATATATATATTATATATATATATATATATATATATATATATATATATATATATATATATATATATAGAGAGAGAGAGAGAGAGAGAGAGAGAGAGAGAGAGAGATAAATGCCTATTAGTGAATGGATTTCCTTAAAAAAGTACCAATAGCAACATTCAAAGTAACAGTAAAGTCTTGTAACAGAAGGTACTTCAGCCCTAAATAAATCATAACGTTTCACTCAGCAGAGCGACATTGCATTCGGAGACTAAAAAGCTGACGTTACACATCAGGATTTAGAAAAAATACATAAAATGTTTAGTATACCGACCAGTAGGAATCTATATTCCGTCGTTTTATTTCAAAATTTAATAAATACAATAGGGATGGCTCTTGCCTTCAGATAGAATCGTCGCTTCGTGTAAATGCTTTAAAAAGTTTCGCCATAATACGCGCTTATCAAAGTGTGCGCACGAGCATTCACAGTCCCTCAAACGCTCGCAGGTTTGCTGTTCGCCGGCGCTTGTGAGTGTAACTAAAAGATAACAGAATCTGTCGGGGCATAAAACATGTCCGTAAGGTTTTGTTTGAATATGTTCTGGGTGGTGTATTAACTTCAGTAATACGAAATATTCGTACCTGATGATAAACCCTGTGCATTTTTGTTTAATATGCGTTCTCCTACTATCACGTTTTACACAAAATGTGTCACGAAAATAAGTTTTTAATTTTTAATTTTTATTTCAAATTTTGTCAATAGAATTAAAATAAGAAATGGTCAAAAGAAAAGTAGGGAATGCGCATTCGATATATGAATGGGGTT
The DNA here is from genome assembly GCA_011170035.1 of Teleogryllus occipitalis. Classification (NCBI taxonomy): domain Eukaryota; kingdom Metazoa; phylum Arthropoda; class Insecta; order Orthoptera; family Gryllidae; genus Teleogryllus; species Teleogryllus occipitalis. The sequence goes on from BLKR01009786.1 coordinate 3,816, forward strand.
TTTATATTGTTTTGTGTTATTGTGTGTGATTTTCGTTGTTGTGTGTTTTTTTTGTTTGGAATGTTTATGTTATAGGGCACTATGTACTAGTGTAGAAGGAAAGACGGTGAATTGTCGCCGTATACAATGAAAAGAGGGAAGGCTAGAAAATATTAATAACCAACCAAAATGTGGTTCGTTTTTATCGATCAAAAATATTCGTCGTCATTTACCCTAGCACGCGCAATCCATTCACATCGTTTGGATTCCTGTATAGGACCACCAGCTTGCCCACGGTACTAGATAGTCGAAAAGGAAAAGGAAAAAGGGGATTCATTATATATGGCTGTTCAAAGCGCAGGCAAGGATAGTGTAGAGAGGTTAACCGATTGGAAGATACCTTACATACGGTTGCCCAACGAGGAGGGCGAGGATAAGCGAGGACGATTGAGATACATTACAAGATACATACATGAATTACATAATATTTTTGAAGACATGGCCTTAACATCCACGATTATGCGTGTAAGTTTTACTAAAACCTGAAATATCACTAACAGTATTACTTTCTCCCATAACCCCGTTTCCTCAATTTTTGTATTTCTGGCCGTTTTTCGAATTGCTTCACTTCATTTTAAGCGTCCGCCCGAAAGAAATAGCCGGTATATTTAATTTAATATTCAATAACCGTAGAATCGCACGGGTGAAAAATATACGAGGGGCAGGAAAGTTACTCAAAGCCCCTTCCAGGAAGTGCCATACCTTCTGCAGCCCCGAAAATTCAATAGCGCTAAGGCAGAATCTCATTTTTTTATATTAAAGAACATATCACGTCTCAGTTATTTCTCATGTAAATTGTACGTGTTTGCAGAGCGCGAGGCCATTTCTATGATAAATATTCGGGTTTGCCCAGTGTGCCATATGATTGCAGTAAACGTGCATCTCCGCCCTACTATCACGACTCAGAATGTTTTACGACGTGCAGTAAAGGTGCCGCCTCTGTGCCGCCGCCTGAAGTGAAGCAGCGGGCCACGCGAGAGAGGGTGGGAAACCCTTTCACCCTCTCATCCTCCCTGCTCCACCCAGTTACCTTCAATGAAAAGCACGGCCCTAGTCTTGTAGGTCAACGGGGATGCGATGCAAGGATATTATTAATAACTCTCTAATCACAATGCTTTATCGAATACTGTGGCGACTCAACCTTAAGACTTACAGGGATGACGTGGCAACTCAATCTCTCATAGTATTTGGATAACTAATACGACGCTGTATCGTGTTATCACAGGTTGTCTAGAGAGAGGTTTTACTATAAATAAGGAGAAAACATGCGAATAAGGAAGGAGTAAGAAAAATGTTTGACGCCGCCACCGCCTTAAGTGAAGCAGCGGGCCACGCGAGAGAGGGTGGGAAACCCTCTCACCCTCTCATCCTCCCTGCTCCACCCCGTTACCTTCAATTAAAAACACCCCCCCCGGTCTTGTAGGTCACCGGGGATGCGATGTAAGGCCTATTGTTAATAGCCCTCTAATCACAATGCTCTATTGAATACTGTGGCGAAATTTTTCTTTCTCTTAATGTCGCTAGTTATTACCCAAAACTACTCGTGTTCTTTAAAAGTGCATAATACCATTTAAAGATCTAAATTTGAGGTATAAATTGCATTCCGAAAGAAATCTCTAGTTTATTACTGGATATGTGGGACGGATTCGAAAACAAAAGTGAATTTTGCAACTTTCAAAATTACATAGGTTTTAAAGAAAATCGGAACTATAGCATTTTCCTAAATCCACTCTTTTTTATTCCAGCTTCAACAAAAAATAAAGAAAAAATGAAGTACTTTTCTAAATAATTTTCTAATTGCCACAAGAGCTTCATGTGAAGTATCCACATATTATATTATCCCAATGATCTCTGGAATGGCACAACTAGATTTTAATATTGGCGTATTTACCAAGTTTCAGCTCAAAAGTTTCTACCTTGACAGAGTTACCTGTGCGTAACAGATACTTACATACATTCATTTATATATTCATCCATCCTGAATGTTATCTTTTATTCTCTGAGTCAACTACGTCGTATTGTACAAACAGCCCTTCAAAATACCAATTTATTAAGAACTTCTGCCAGCCAATCAATAATTATTACAATATTGAAATACTAACGTATCATCCAACTTCCTTCAATTTCAAGTATTTCTAGAGGAATTTCCATAATTTCTTCGCATTGGCTTACCCAGTTCTTACCTTAGTCGCTTTATTTCGCAATCTTTCACATCTCCCTTGTCATCTTTTAATTCATAGCCGCTTTGTAGATCTATGTCAAATCTAACGCCAGTTGATCAATTTATTAAGAAAATTATTTACATTATATAAATGAAGGGTAATGTATTTAAGTACGGCGAAAATAGTATGTTTCACAAGAGAAATGAGGATATTTTGCTCTCATTTTGTTTGCTATCCTCGGCCTTGGATGGCAACATTCAAACCTTGAGCAAAAAATAGCTTCTGCCCTTCTGACTTAACATATTATTTCTCTACTTTGTACTACACTATAGGGAGGGAAACCCTCTCACAATTATACTTACACGCACTATACTACCACACATGTCGGGATCTTACAGATAGCCGTTTCTTCGCTGGGACACCTGGAAAAAAGTACCCCTCAAACCGTGGAGCTGGTCGGTGTCTATGACTCTTTAGAGAGGAAGGACCGTAGCAACTGCTCAGGATAAATCATGCACTACACTTATGGCACTAACGACCTCAGTATTGGAGGCGCCACAGATCGATGCTTACTCATAGCACCCCCCCCCAAACCCTTGTGTGCAGCTGAAGACGAGCTTCTGTGAAGGCAAACCACGCCCCTAAGCCTGCGACAACAGCTCCCGTAATTGTTTCTGTGCGGTGAAGATAAGGTGTTTCACCACAGAATTACGTGAGTAGTGTAGACATCTCAGTAACACAACGACCCTTTCTGCTTCCGAGAATTTTCCGTGCTCGCGCTCCAAGATTCTTTGCTTTTATCTTGCGCTGGGGTTATAAAGACGTAACCGAGACAAAAATAAATGTTCTTTCAAACCTCATAACAAACTGAAATATATTTTTCATTTAAAACAAAAAATTGTAATGGAGAAGTTTTCAATTGTATAACATCTTGCTTGAGTGTTTTCTAATATAGTTTTAATTAGTTTAGTAGTTTTCTAATATACTTTTAACAGTTACACATCTCTCTTATAAGTTGCGCTCCAGTTTGTTTTGTTGCTTTTATCTGAAACTTAGCTCATAAAAAAAACAATCTATCTGCTTTTTTTTCCTATTCACATAATAAATTGAAATGTGCTTATTTAAATATAAAAATTAATAATTTTAATTTTTTCAATAGGAAAATATTGAATTTGTAAAATAGTTTTTCGAATTTTTCGAATTGTGCTTTGTTCCGGTTTAATAATTTCCAAGAAGTGTCCACAATAGAAATAGAAATTTTGTTAATGAAATATAATATTTTCGTATTCACTGATTGGGACAGAGCAGTTTATTTAAATGTCTACTGAAGTCAGTATCGAACATTTGATTTATTTGGTCATAAAACAGTAAAAACTTTATATGGGAGAAGAATATTTGTCCACGTTTTCTTGAGTACCAGAATCCCATAACATTTTAACCAACAATAGTTGATAGAATAATAATAATAATAATAACAATAATAATAATAAAATTTAGAAAAGTGGAAGATTATCAACATTTGCAAAACTCGACATTTTCGTTCCCGAGTTATAGACAAACTATTTGCAACGATAAACGAACTGCAGATTTCAGTTTTATGCATTGCTAGTATAGTACGAGACATTGCTAGTTTAGTCGTAACTGACCCTCATTCTGCTGCTACTACTACAAGCAAAAGGAAAACTCAACAAAACGTGCGCATAATGAAGCTACATTTATGTCCAGAAGCAAAACAAGGGGCCATATCAGCATTTGCTCAATGGAACCGGCAAACTGGACAAAAACCTGATCGAGATGGGTGTTATTGACCCGGAAGCTGAAATACATTACTTATTACAGGCATGTTAAGGCTTTTTTAAAAGACAATATACAATACAAATATAAACTAATACATTACATATCATTGTTTTGTTAAATTAAACATTATTTTTCTTTTTGATGATCAGTATAGTCTCTAATTGTACAGAAACAGTTAAGCAGCAGAAAATATTTTACTTTCAACTTAAATTTGTGTACGGCATTAATTGCTTAATGTCATCTGGCAATGCGTTGTAAAGAACGTACGTGTATTAAATGTGGATTTCTTGTAGTGAGTTGTTGATACTTGATGAACGTGATTTGACGTAACGTAACGAACTACGTCGTGTATTTTAATTATAAATATCAGTATTGCATGAAAATATTTTCCCACCGTTAAGCAAGTCAGTTTTGACAAATATTACAGATTCGTAGATAAATAGGCAAGGCAATGCCAAGATTCCAAGCTCAATGAAAAGAGGCTTGCAGGGATCACGTGGACGGCATTGTTTCATTATTCGAATAATTTTCTTTTGCAATCTAAAGGTCTGGGTACAACAGGATGCGTTTCCTCAGAATATTATGCCATATTTCAGGCGGGAATGTACTTTTTGTTATTGGTTTAAATATGTATTATTTTTGTACTATTGACAATGGCTCTCATAACTATTCGACCAGTCTCCTTGTGCGCAGAGGTTTCAACAAACATTTGCGTAATTATGACTGAACACTAATACTTTGTATTTATTACATCAATGTTTGACTATACAGTGTTATAAAACTACAATATTTCAACGATTATTGCGTTTAATTTGACATCAGTGAAACATGTATACTCTTCCACTAGTGTTTGACAGTTACTTCTGAAACTTTTTGACCCGTCATTCTAAACAGACTACTGCACAATTTTCTGCTGATAAGAGAAAAGCTGCTGTCTTTACTGTCTTCCAAGTTTGACCCCTTCGCATTATAGCACTATAAAAGTAAAGAGTTCCTAGATCATTGTTCCAATGGTGACTCGTAGAGCATAATTGCTCAGAAAGTCAAGAAGCCTATGTTGACAGTCAAGTCAGTGATATGTTGCAACGCGAGAATAGACTTTACAACAAGCGGCGAGCAGGACACTCTAAATTGCTCGGTGTACAATTGGTTGGTTGGTTGGTGATTCCGGGCGCGTCAACCGTTTAGGTCATTAGTCCCGTAAGTATAGCGCATGTTTTTCTTCGGGAGATGGCTGTGATATTCCCTCACTGGATGGCGAGATCCGGCGCCGACCTACCGTCGGCTAGTGGGGTTTCCCCCTAACCAGGACTCTCCCACCAGCGGGGCACCGCCCCTGCCGATACAAGCTCTAATCTCCCGACCGGTCTCCCAGAACATGTGGTAGTGTAGTACATGGTAGTTTTAGTGTGTGTGTGTGTGTGTGTGTGTGTGTGTGTGTGTGTGTGTGTGTGTGTAAGGGGAGAAGATAGGCCAAGGAACAGGAAGGAAAGATCAAGGAAAGATCGCGCGCTGTCTGTGGCCCGTTTGTTAGGGTATTGCTCCGGCATTCGCCTGGTGTTGATCGGAGAAACAACGGAAAACTACCGATCAGAGCGGCCGGCCGCTAGAATTCCTCTCCAGCCAGCGACTGAATTCGACATAGCTGAAAAGCTACTGTCGAAAATTCTGCCGTCGACAAGACTCAAGCCTAGGACCTTGCGGTCAGAGGCGCTGCAGTAACATAAATTAATGCACTGAGCCACCGCTTCGGTGTATGAGACTAACGTGACAATGTAAGATTTGTGCAAAAGAATCCGCGGATTAGTGTTCCCAAACAAATTCTTGAAGTTTTTAGAGTTTCTTGGAAAACTAAGTGGAAAACAAGGAGGAAGCCGTTCATTTGTAAGAAGAATAAACGCAGAGGCTTTGAATTTTTGGATTTTCTCAAGAATATTTGGGGTAAGTTCTGTTTGCCGGCAAGACGTTATTACTTTGTTTACAGATAAAATTGCGTTCAACCTACTTGGCTCTGTAGACAGGGTCATAGTATGAAGAAAGGTAAATGAGGTTCTTGAAAAAATGTGTCCAGCTGTGAAGAAGTGATAGTGTGGGGGTGGGGGGAAATGGGTAGTAAAATTGAATATTCTGCAAGATAGCATGCTTAAAAACCAATATCTGCAAATTCGAATGCCTAATCTACGAACAGTAGTGCTATTATATTATGGAATTTTTGACACCTTTAAGTTAATGATCCTAAACACTTGCACAAGTTATTTGTCTTCTACAACAACGCTAAACTGATCCAGGCAACTGCACAAAATCCACATGCAAATGCAATTAAACATGTGTGTAAAAAACTGGAAAAATCATATACAACACACAATACTAAGTAAATAAAATTTCAAGAAAATTATGACAAATAAGGAGGGACATTAAAGAAAGCAACATAAAAACGTTACTGGATTCAATCCCACGACGCATCCAAAGTGTTATTGAAGCTAAGAACGAGCAACTGGTTATGAAGATTTTGTTTGTACTATTTATTTTTATTTTGTCTATTTTCGAATACATTTCTACATATATATCTTTGCACAGAAGTATTTCTATGCATTTTACATTGAGTTGTTTTATTTTTGAGTCTATGAAATAGTACATTATTTTATTTTTAATCGTGTGTAATAAAATGCGGCGTTTTATTGCCACGATTTATGAATATTCATGTCGTATTCTGTGCACAGGGGAACCGTCGGAAAATTTCATACACTGCACTTACGGCACTAATGATCTAAGTAGTTGACGCTCTCGGAAGCAATAGACACTTAACAGGATATTCATAAAATAATTTATATCATGAAATAATTATATATTGTATTTGTGTCATATTTCATGTTTGCAGAATTGTCTAACAGTGTACATTACTATTGAGGATCCCTAAAATCAAAGAAATTCAACTGCTGTTGATGAAACTGAATTCTTATTGCGCGGATTTGCTAGCTGGTAACACAGTTGTGTAATGTTTGGGACTGACTTGAAAGGCTGAAGTGGGGTGGGGAGCTTGTTTGCAGGCATGAAGTCTATTCGAACATTTGAACGAATATTAGAAAACGTGTTAGAGATCTAAGTAGACGCAGTTAGTGTATTTGTGCAAAGATGTTTAATTGGCTTGTACTAATGTTACAAATCGGAAAACTATGCACTATGCCCCGTTGCGTGTGACCTGTTGGCGAACGTAAATGAAATTCAAACCGGACACATTTGAAACTACACATGTCTGTTCTCATGAAATAAAGGTTTGTTTCCTTCTCTCTAGATGATAAATACAGTGTGAAGTTCTTCTTTTGTGTCTACTATACTCTGTACAAGCGCATTCTTAAAAATTAAGCACCATGATGAGAAGATGCCGATGTTGCGTAAGAAACATACTAGTATATAAATGTTTAAAATAATTTGTGACCCGGCGTGCATAGAAGCATTTACACTGCTGTACCGTTTAAAAAATACATTGACTCATAATCAGTCATAAATGAAATGTGAGAGAAAGCAATAATTCGATGCACAATGTAACAAAGATTGTGCTCGTATACAACACGTACGAGGTGACAAATTGGAACGATATATCAGCTATTTTTATGAGTAAAATTCTTAATGTAGTGATTTAGTCACAACTTTAATTTATAGTTGGTCAACGAGAAAAAGAAAAAGTAAGAGAAACGTTTGATAAATCAATTTTTCCTTGTATTCAATTCCGAAAACCTGTTGAAGCTCAGAATAGACGCATAAGGGACTTAAATTATTTACATAAATTAGGGTGACCTTGTGAACATAGGCTACTGCATAAATTCTCGCAGCAGTGAGCAGCTGTTATAGCATCTATCGGAGTTGCCACAACACCACCGAGTAACTGGAAAGTCAGGCGAAGAAAAGGCCTATTCAATAATGACACGAGGCACTCTTCATGTGCAACGGATTTAAGCTGCATTGATGGAGTGAAAGCGAAAGTGGTATCATAATATCGGTAACACGTCTTTAATTTACTCTAGTGTGCGTCTAAGCATTATATAAGATGTTTCTTCATAATTTTGAGTACAAGAAGAACTAAACAAAGTATCACTATGGGCAGACAAATGGAAGATAAAATTAAACCCCAACAAATGTTTAGCAAAGATATTCACACTATGCCCAATAAACACTATTCCCAAACCTCTAAAGCTATTTAATAAAACGCTTGACTGGTTACCAAAAAACAAACCAATTAAGTATCTTGGAGTATTAATAGATACAAGACTAACATGGACTAATCATATAAATGATAAACTTATACAAGCAAGCAGATGACTACATAAATTGTATCCATTAATCAACAGAAAATCCGCCCTCAAAACAGAATGTACTCTAGTCCTTTACAAAGCAATAGTTCTTCCCATTATAATGTACGCATGCCCAATATGGTACAACACCTCTGCTACTAACATAAAGAAAATACAAACCTTCCAAAATAAAATCCTACGGATAGCAGTAAATGCTCCCTGGTTTATAAGAAACACTCAACTACATTCAGAATTAAAAATAGAAACTATCCATCAAGTAATGTTTAAACGTTCACATTCCTTCTTCACAAATCTACATAATATACCTACAAGTGACCATTACAACCTTGGGTCATCAGCAACAACATCCCGAATCAGAAATAGATTTACATATGACAAATATCTAATCCAATTTGCTGACCCCCCCCCATAAATCCCATGAATTAAAATAAACAATACAAGAAATAAAATTCAACTTTACTTAGAAACAACACACAATAATGAGGAACCTGTTGGGCTTCCCTTATTTCTATTTATAAAAGAACGAATGTATTTTATGAATGCTACCTTTTGTGTCAGTGCTGAATGAAATTAATTTCTTTGTTATTTATTTATTTTTGTAAGTGTTTTAATTTGAGATTTAAATGTAAACAACCCCTGTAAAGCAGTTATGCTGGTCTGTGGAAATAAATAAATTTTTAAAAAAATTTGAGTAGAATTCAAAACATTTTCAGCACTGTAATTCGGTTTTCTTTTACGTTTATTCGAAGTAAAAGGAATTAGACTATTGAGTAAATTATTTATGGTACTTTTCAGGAAAACAAAATAAAGAGAAGAACTATTAAATAGTGATTTCTTTCGTGCAATTATTAAAATGAAGGGTATATGCTGTCATAAAATATGAATGCGAAATAATGTTACCTAGTGCCAGTGCTGTGTTTATAAATAGTCTAAATTGTATCCAAACTTATTTAAATGCATAGAAATAAATACATAGTTCCCTATTTTGGAAATATAGCTTATTAGATAAGTAGTTCGGAATGTGTAATACCTATCCATATTGGAGGGTTTCATCACTCTAATTTAAGAAATGAAGTTCTTTACTGATAACACAAACATAACAAATTGAAGATAATATTTCCTTTCTTTCTTTAAAATATTTAAATATTTTGTAACATTTACTCGTATAACTTACATTTGCAGATACAGAAATAAAAGTGCACAATTATCCAGCAATGGTGGAAACTGTATCCAGTTTTTCCATTCTTGTGAACCGTTATCTAATGGATCTTCGTATTGTCGAATGCGTTAAACAGTTATTATACTTTTAACTTGATGGCAAATGAATAAATATAATTCTCTGCAAAATGGAAATGAATTTACGGCCTCGTGCTGCAAGTGTGCAAAGCCGAGTGTGCTACGATTGTGATGAACTAAAGCCAATGTCATTCATTAAAACCAATGCGATTGATTCATTTGTTTTTTAGGATTTTTTTCGTTTGCAAATCCACTTCGGAAACAACGCAAATTGAGTGCTCGAAACTCTCAAACCTCTATTAGAAATTAAATTGTACTTCTGAAAAATGGAATGTATGCCAGAGCATGAAACTCGAATTCAAATATATTATCCGTGCTCCACGTTTGTAAAAGCGTGTATTGACATTTAGAAATTGACTTTTCTAGTGGAGTAAGTTTTTGTATGACCTGTGTGCGCGGCAAATTGAAGGTATCGATCATTCAAATACGTGTAATTTTCACAAACACTGTCTTCTTGGATTTAGAACTTGTGCTTTACTGAATGAGTGCATCTGGGAAGTAGATAAAAGACTTGATATTTATTGATGAAAAAAAAACAATATAAATAAGCTAATAGCTGAAGAAAATATTTTTCTTCAGTTACTCTCCAGAAAACAATTCTTTAAAAAGTCGATCAATAGCTGACAAGAATTCAAAAATTAGTTCCTATGATCTCATATCAATTGTCTTACGCAGTAAGAGCAAGTATTTTTCTGTAAAAGCGTTTTCTAAGTAGTTCTTCGGTAAGTATTTCTTAAATTCCAGAAGGTACATAAAAATCGATTTTTTACGAATATAATAAACCAATTTTAATAGTAGCTCTTGCAAAACGTGCCGCTATTACAGTATATTTTGGATATGCCACCTAAAATATTTCTCCACATGAAAATAAATGGACCCACAAAAGCTTCTCCATATTCGCACGAAGATACTTTATTAAAAATGCTTCGTCTTTGGGACCAGTCTTTTTCACACTTATGAAAAGGAAGGGTGATATATTTCGTGCGTAGTAAATTTTCGTTTAAAACAAATTCTGCACTGGAATCGTCTGATCAGTACTGGAAGTGAACTGATCATTTAAATTTCGAAAAATTTTTTTCGGTCGTCAAACGTTGAATTGATTATGAAATGCATTTTATTTACTTTTCTTGCTCTTCATCTGATAGGGTGTTTATAATTTGAACTAACAACCGAAATAATAATCTACTAGCGTATCCGTGCGTCCGCATGTCAAATCCCACCATCTTCTCTATTTTTCAATTTTCATATTAAGCCTGTAATATATCTTTTTCTTTAAGATCCTCTTATACTCCGTCCCTTGTTCTATATGACTCGTTGTAATTAATAACAATGAAATACACCCTGGTCAACACAAATTATTCTTATTTACTGTTTGACCGAGGAATGAGATAGACCCGTGTAATGCAATCACGTAGAATATCAAGTAATTAGTTTAACTTCACATACAGGTGCAGCTTCTACAGGCTCTGAACAGATGGTAGAATCGAAAAGCGTCGAACCAGCAAAAATGTAATAGAATGTTTAAAAATATATCATCCTCGAAATTACGTTGTGAGGAACATTTCTTTGCGGCCTTTGGCGTTGTGAGAAACGTTCGACCATTCGACCAGACGTCCAAGTCCATGCAATAGCTTGCATGCGCCTGTCTAAGGCTGGTATGACTGCGGCCTATAAAAGGGTAGATATAGAATCGCCTCGAAAAGGCAACGGTTTTAAAAATTCCCGGTCGTCCATATGTTTATATTATCATACGATACACTTCTCGTGCACGCTATCGAAGTCATAGTAGGCGCTTAGGGGTTGGCACGCGATGTATGTAATTTGTACGGGGCGTCTTCTTCCCATGTATGCTTTTCCTGGCGAATGAAATTTCCATGTTAAACACCAAATTGCCTGCGAGACTTGGAAAGAGATCGTCCGAAACTTCGCCATTTAAAAATTAGTTTTTTAATGATTTGTCCAGCTCTTATTTCAGCGATTGTTTGTGTGGAATCATATTGTATAAAGCTCAATTACGTTTTGTAAATAGCATAACTGCTTTGTATTACTTATCTTGGAAGTCTTGGTATTCTGGGAAAACAGACAACTAATTCTGAAATTTAATATTACTGTTTCATAATTTCCTTTGTGTCCGTTCACTTTAGCAATGACAGACATTTAAGGTCTTCTTTATGAAAAATAAACTAAGACTATGGAACGACATTTCGACATTCACCGTAACAACTACCGGAATAAAGACCATTAAGTAATTTATTAAGTAATGTCGAGAGTCGACTCCACTCGACGGGTATTTTGAAAACTATTTGCAACTAAGGATCGTTGATATTGACAATGAATTCATTTGAAAAGACCAAGCCTTTACAAAAGTCCAAATATATTTTTATATTTCCACTTTTTCTACGTGTAAATAATATAATTGTGAAAATAATGAAATTTTCACTTGTCTTTACCGCAACAATGGTAATAACTGACTAATCAGACACAGTCTGAGAACAAGATAATATACAACAAAAATTATGACTGAGTGCATCGGATTTCTTACCATAAGTTGTATTTTTCTCTAGGAGAGGCGTTCCATCCAAAAGGGAATCTTATTTCCAATCATGCAACATTAATCGGAGAAATATTGAATGATTTAAACAAAAAATGAGCGAGGTTGCTCATCAATCACTAGCTTCCATTTTAACCTTATTTTATTGACTTTAATATCTACGTCACTACCCTGCACCTGCATTAACATTTTCTCTCGATGCCATTACCGATAAAACGCGATCTATCAGATGAAATATACAGCGAGGGTGACTTATTTTTAAACATTATTAAAGAGATTTATTCCCATTGTGAGAAAAACAATGACTTTCATTGGACCATTACTTCAAGGCTACACTGTTGATGAGAACGGGTTCAGTCTTCTCAAAATGGTAAGACCCCGAGGGTTTTATGTAAGTTCCTTGGAAACAAACGCCACCAATCGCAAAGGCATCGCCTGCCGCGAAGCGAGTACTACTCTCGTACCGGTTTCGTTTTGCACCGGTACCAATTTTATATCCGGTCCATCGTGTTCGTTTGCGGACGATGAGTGATACCAGCCCCGCGGCCAGCGATAAAGCTGTCTGTGTGGGTCGTTTGGGCGCGATACGTCTCAAGACATGAGACATTGTTATCGACAGCTTCGGTTTCCCGCAGGGCGTCGAGGTAGAGAACAGGTAGGGCACGTACAAGGCCGGTGAGATTATTGGAGAATCTTTTGTTACGTTGCTATTTACTTTACTAACAATGTTATTTTATGAACTCAACATTCTTTTCACGTGTGCTGGTCTGCGTTTAGTTCGTTTTGTTGTAGCTAATGCAGTTTACGAATTTTGATGATGAAAGGTTGATTATTATTAACCATATACCGATTTTTATTTTGTTTTTGTGAGGGAGGTTCATGGCCTTTGGTTCATGTGTTTTGTTTTGTTTCCTGCTTTATTTAACGGAGATGATGTTACAAGGATCAAGTAGTATTTACTTTCACATCCATCGTCTTTCGTGTTTTTCATGACATCTAAAGAATAGATCTTTGCTTGGCAAAATATCAAATTACATTGTATCTGAAATGATTTTATTAATGAATTTATTAATGTATTTGGCATTTTGGGTCGATAGTTGGACTTTGCCGACCAGCTACCAGTGTCCCCCATGTCTGGGCCTAGTTAAATTCCCACACTTGGAGGTAAGAGTGGCATGTGGCAAACATGAGTTCAATTCGCCGTAACTAGCACTGTCCGTCTGCCGGAGCTTTCCTTCGTCACACAGCTACAGAAAGTCAGACGATTTTAAAGGAAAGCTATAACTATTTTTGCCTCGATCGAGAATCGAACCCGGGACCACACCACAGGACGCTACTACTCTGCCCATAAACTATCCTGGAGGCTACAATGATTTTATACGTGATCGTAATCTTTGTTGATACATGTATTATAAGTAGGGAACGGATTTCCATGTAAATACATGTTTTTATAGGAACTAGATACTTCCATTCAATTATATTTTTTAGAGTTTAGACATTCTGAGTGAATTACAACTATTTTTATTTTACATATTTTGGTATAATTACATATTTTTACATATTTTACCTATTACGACGTATTTCTTACATATTTCGCTACATTTTAATATCTTCATACGTCGAAACGGATGATTCCAGACGCGCGTTTGCAATATTTGTTATGGAATCATATTTCTTACACATCTTTCTTACTGTTATCACTCACCATTTTCTCTGTTTATGATTTAAAAATTGATGATTCCCGTTTGTCCTGAATTATTATGTTCATTGCGATATCACTTTGCCGAGAGAGAGCGTTACTTCTTCCTCCTTTCCTTCAGCGGTTCAATTGTTTTTTCTCGTACCTAAATTTCGTATTTTCATGAGTTCCGAATTACCTTGGTTAGTACTATAGCAGTTATCTGTGGAGGTATGGAATAAGTGATTCGATATATTGTCAAAAAATCTTCAAGCCATAAGAATATCAAATTCAAAAGAAGTTTCTCTATACAGGTTTCGGAAACGAAAATCCTCGATACCGGGTGGGATATTTCTTTTCCTCTCTGCAGATTTCTTTAATACATATGTGGCTCTTTGCAAATGTTGGATTCATTTTCCTGGTTTTTGCCTCGAGAAGAATTGTTGTTCTTATTGCTCTTATTGTTAGCATTTTTATCATCATCATCATCATCATCATCATATTATTATTATTATTATTATTATTATTATTATTATTGTCTTAATATAATTTAAAGTTAAACTTTATTTATATATCTTATTATAATATGTAAATTGAATTGTGGTGTTCTGCCACCAGGTTGCCGCGTCACCCGCCATCAACCCGCACCGCGTCACCCGCCATCAACACTCGTTCGCTCCCTCGCTCCTCCTCTTCCTTCTTCCAGGTCACCAACCAACCAATCAACGCGCACATCCATCCACACACAAAAGTTGCCCATCTACCCCTGCCCTCTCAAGAGTTCAGCTGCTCACGCGGACCATCTCCAACACACTTCTCCGTCTTCTCGCGTATGCTCTACATCATTTTATCACTTGCTCTTTGCCTGCTCATCTACCTGTTCCCCAGATCATAAATCCTTAAGCCCTCCTGCTACCTAGACACCATACTCACACACTCACCCATTCGTAGCTTTATGAATATTGACCACTTACCACCCAACCGTCCATCCATTTACCTATTCACCAATCCACACTTCCACTTATCCTCATCCACAGTATATACTCATACAGTAGTACTCATACCTGTACTCATCAACACACCCATACAAATCTATACACATACAAACTCACACACTAATTCAAACACACCCATTCACGAACATGCTAATCCTCAGACACATTTGCCTATCCACACACGCTATTTGAAAGACACACACACACACTCACCAATCCACATACTCCCATCCAACCCACACATATCCACATAAATACATCCACCCCTACCTACTACCTCACTCTCCTCTCTCTCTCCCTCATCTCTCTCTCTCCCTCCATCTCTCTCTCTCCCTCCATCTCTCTCTCTCCCTCCATCTCTCTCTCTCCCTCTCTCTCTCTTTCTCTCTCTCTCCCTCCATCTCTCTCTCTCCCTCCATCTCTCTCTCTCCCTCCATCTCTCTCTCTCCCTCCATCTCTCTCTCTCCCTCCATCTCTCTCTCTCCCTCCATCTCTCTCTCTCTCACACACACACACACACACACACACACACACACACTCATTCGCACCCTCAAATACAAACCTCCATTTTCTACACAGCACACTGTACCTGTACTTCCATCACCTCAGTACCTCTACCTTCCATTTTGTTTCTTAGCCTGCCTTTCCGCTTCTCACTTTCCCTCTATTCCTTTCACTAGCTACCCGCCCACTTCTATCCCACCATTCTCCTTTTCACCAATCAGCTAGTTTATTCACCCACCAGCGTTTCCATACACAGTTCCGCCACACATTCAATTTCCAAAATCAATATTGGGATTAAAAACAAATCCCCTAACGTGTTATTACAAATAATATAATAGACCGGCAAAACACAGAGCCCGAGGGTACCTGAAATTTTACGATGAAGATTTGAGCCATGTTATCACCTTCTCCCGGCCCGGCTGGCAGGGTGTATCGCTGCGTTTTATTTATGTATCCTTGATTCAGACTGGTTTAAAACTTGTGTTAGTATCTCACGGATGTTGCACTACCATTGTGAAGGCAAAGGTCAGTGGTAATGAATTGTTGGTAAATGTCGAAAACTGATAATGAAATACCAGGAGAATTTTAAAGATGGTGTGTGAGGTCATGGGTGAGGTTTAGTTTCTCATAAAATTACTCCTGTCATTTGTATTGATAAAACTAGCGCATTGAATGCCAATACGTTTGTTTTCTCCAAAAGTGCTACTCTAGATAAAACGCAAATTAACGACTGTCTGATTTTTTTAATTTGATTTTTGAGAGTGCATAAAGAAAGGAGGATTTTAAGCAAAAGTTTTTAAATTCCAAGATCGTGTCCAGGCTTTTTAGACCCATAAACATTATATATTCTCGTTTCGCTTTTGTTGAAAACAACAGCACAATTGTACGGTCTGTAAAAGATTTTTGGTGTTTTCCAGTTTCGAAACGAAGGCTGATCATGATTATGATCGATGAATCATGACACAAAAAGTGGAAATCTTTTCTGACATTAGAATATGTAAAAACCATGGAACTTTCAATATCCAAAAGGCACGAAAGAATGCAGTGAAAAGCTTGCCAAAGACAATCTTTAATTTCTCGTTGCCGGTTTTTTTGAAAGGGACGGAATAATCTTCGGTTAGATCGCAGACCACATCAAAGGGGCATATTTTCGTATTCCCATAACATCTGGGCGTTATTGACAGCTTCCAATAATGAAGCGAAGATCGTAGAAGACAAAACAAAAAAGAGACGACGTCAAGGGAAATTTAACGAGCGCTACAATGGCGTGGCTAAACAATATCGAGTCACGCAGCGTGGCGAAAGTCTCTCATTTTCCCACGTTAGACGCGGAGATCGGGAACAAACCGTAGACGCGTGGTCGGTGTTTCTAAGCGCATTGCTATACTGGCTGCCTTCCCCATTGCCTTCCACTCCTCTGCTGACTCCTTCGGCATCTACTCACACCACACTCCTTTCTGGCATTTTCAATATCTAAATTCACTGGGTATTCGTATTTGATTGTAAGTATTTATGATTGATTGTTAGTGATTCCGGGCGCGTCCACTACTTGAGGTCATTAGTCTCGTTGAGGTAGTGCATGTTTTTTCGGGAGGTGGCAGTGATCTTCCCCCGCTGGATGGCGAGATCCGGCGCTGGCCTACCGCCGACTAAAGGGGTTTTCTCGAACAAGGTATCTCCCACCAGCGGGGCACCGCCCCAGCCGGGACAAGCTCCAAGTCCCCGACTGGACCTCCGACATGTCTTGTAGTGTAGTGCATGTTAGTGTGTATGTAGGGGGTCAGGATAGGATAAGGAAGAGGAAAGAAAGATAGCGCGCGGTCCGTGGTTCGTTTGTTACGGTACTGCTGCGGCATTCGCCTGGTGTTGATCGGAGAAACCACGGAAAACTACCGATCAGTGCGGCAAGTATTTATAATAATACTAATTATTATTATTATTATTATTATTATTATTATTATTATTATTATTATTATTATTATTATTATTATTATTATTATTATATTTAACGTATATTATATATTAATAACACATTCTCATTACATCAAAAGCGTCTCGTAACTTCGCCAGAAGGAAACGATATCTCATCTCTATGTACGAAATATTGGAATAAGAGTGTGAATCTACGTTCAATCGTTTACATAGTTATCTTTCTTATAATTACCTTCATCACATTTTTTATTTATTGAATTTTATATATGCTACCATTTTGCTGATGGAAACACGTAGTTTACAATGTCAAACACTTGCAGAGAACATTACTCGTTTCTCTCTCTTCAAAACATCTCCATTACCACTTTTCGATTCACCAGCATAATTATCTACTATGCGCAGAAACCAATTCAGACCACTCATTGTCATTAACTAGGTTATTATGATGTTTCTTTTAACATTTGATTAACATATTTTATCATATCTCTACTTTCAGTATTACAACTAAAACGATTTCTCTTTTCATTACCAGCTCTCGATGGTAATATTACTGCCATGCGTCTAGAAACCGCTCTCTCACTCTTATCAATACTTACATTTCTACGTAATGTATATCTGTGAATCTTACATAATGCATTCGTATCTCTCCAACTCTACTTAATATGTTGCCCGAATTAGCCCTTTGTTTCATCATAACCACTACAATCGACTCTCTCATTTGTGGAGCGAACATAACACTCAGAAGACATCAGTTGCCACCACCATCATTACTGAGCAATAACTAGGTAGAACCACTACCATAACCACCATTTCCTCCATTATATTTACCATCATCGCTATAATTATTACTACCACAATAATTAACACCACCTCCAACACAATTATCACCATTATAACAGCCACTAGCACTGTTCCCTCCCTAATGAACATTTCCACACCCAGTACAATCTCCACCGCCTACACCAGTAGTACTATCACCATCACCTAAACATCACCATCATTGCCACCACCACCACTACCACCACTACCACTACCAGCACCACCATGACCACCACTACCACCACCACCACCACCACCACCACCATGACCAGCACCACTACCACCATCACTACCACCACCACCATCACTACCACCACCACCATGACCAGCACCACTACCACCATCACTACCACCACCACCATCACTACCACCACCACCATCACTACCACCACCACCATCACTACCACCACCACCATCACTATCACCACCACCATCACTACCACCACCACCATCACTACCACCACCACCATCACTACCACCACCACCATCACTACCACCACCAACATCACTACCACCACCACCACCATCACTACCACCACCTCACCATCACTACCACCACCACCACCATCACTACCACCACCACCACCATCACTACCACCACCACCACCATCACTACCACCACCACCACCATCACTACCACCTCACCACCACCACCATCACTACCACCACCACCACCATCACTACTCACCTCACCACCCACCATCACTACCACCACCACCACCATCACTACCACCACCACCACCATCACTACCACCACCACCACCATCACTACCACCACCACCACCATCACTACCACCACCACCACCACCATCACTACCACCACCACCACCACCACCATCACTACCACCACCACCACCACCACCATCACTACCACCACCACCACCACCACCATCACTACCACCACCACCACCACCATCACTACCACCACCACCATGACCACCACCACCAACATCACCTTCATCATTTTCATTATTATCAGTCACATCCACTTCCATCTCCAACTTCACCTTCACTCCCGCATTCACAACCTCCTCCACCCCGTCACCGCCTCCGTCCACGCCCCTCTCCACCTCTACCTCCGCCTCCACACTCCACAACGGCTGTCGCGGGGCGGCTTGAAAAAAGCGCTCTCTCCATTGGATTCAAACAAGGGCGGGTCCCGGGCGCGCGCTGCCCTGTAATTATGTCAACGCACCGAATCCCACTCCCCACTCCCACTCGCGCCAGCGCCCGATGATTAATGCAGCGATGACCAGCCCACATTGTCCGCGCGCCCCGCCGCCTCGCAGCTCGGCTGCTCTGGGCGGGCCCCGGCCGCTCAGCAACCCAATGCACGGCGTGAGCCACAGCTCTGGAGAAGCCCACTCGGCTAGGACGGGACATCCACACTCTCGAACGTGGCGTCTCGCTCTGCATGGGGCCATTTCAACACTGCATCGTTCAACGTGAGGTTCTAGGTTTCGACACCTGATGCTGGCGAGTTTTTGACACTAGCTAGGTAGAATTCAGCCGCAGCCTGGAGGAGGATTCTAGAAGTCGGGAGCGTACATCGGCAGTTACTCAACACCAGGCGAATGCCGGAGCAGTACCCTAACAAACGGGCCATGGAGCGCGTGCGATCTTTCCTTCCTCTACCTTGTCCTATCCTCACCCTATAAACACACACAAGTACACTAACATGTTCTACATTAATACACATGCCGGGTCAGGGGCTTAGAGCGGTCGGGGGCTTAGAGCGGTCGGGGGCTTAGAGCGGTCGGGGGCTTAGAGCGGTCGGGGGCTTAGAGCGGTCGGGGGCTTAGAGCGGTCGGGGGCTTAGAGCGGTCGGGGGCTTAGAGCGGTCGGGGGCTTAGAGCGGTCGGGGGCTCCCGGCTGGGGCGGTCCCGCTGGTGGGAGATACCTGTTGGGGAAAGCCCCGCGAGTCAACGGTAGGTCAGTGCCGGATTTTGCTATCCAGTGGAGAAAATCAACGCGACCATCCGACGAAGAAACATGCACTACACGTACGGAACTAATGACCTTATTAGTTGACAGATCCAGAATCACTAACAATCAATTAATCAATTATTCTTCGGCTGTTACTAGTATTCGTTTTTCATCTCTCAGCAGCAGGCGAATATCGGAGTAGTATTCTAATAAATGAATCATGAGCTGCGCGCGATTTTTCCTTCCTTATTTCACTCGGGACTGTGCTCGCGCTGCGTGATGATTAATGCAGCGATGACCAGCCCACATTGTCGGCGCGCCCCACCCGCCTCGCAGCTCGGCCCCGCCCGCTGCTCTGGCCGGGCCTCGGCCGCCCAACTACGCCGGCACACAACATAAAACACAATGTGCGCCATAGGCACAGCTCTGGAAATCCCCAATCACCTAGTATGGGGCATACGCAGTCTCGTTGCGTCTCAGACTTTCAAAACTGCATCGAATGGAAGGTGTACCGGGGTGATTGATTAGTAATTCCGGGCGCTTCATACCGGGAGCGGTAGCTCAGTGCATCAACTGATGTCTCTGCAGCGCCTCTGACTGGGAGGTCCTAGGTTCTCACTCCCCACGGCGGCAGGATTTTCGACACTAGCTCTTCAGCTAGGTCGAATTCAGTCGCTGTCTGGAGGAGAATTCTAGCGGCCGCCTGCTCTGATCGGTAGTTTTCCGTGGTTTCTCAGATCAACACCAGGCGAATGCCGGAGCAGTACCCTAACAAATGGGCCACGGAACGCGCGCGATCTTTCCTTCCTCTTCCTTGTCATATCCTCTCCCTTTACACACACTTACACACACGCACTTCACTACCACATATTCCGGGAGACCGGTCGGGAGCTTAGAGCTTGTCTCGGCTGGGGCGGTGCCCCGTTGGTGGGAGAGTCCTAGTTAGGGGGGAAACCCCACTAGCCGACGGTAGGTCGGCGCCGGATCTCGCCATCCAGCGGGGGAAGATCACGGCCATCTCCCGAGAAGAAATGCACTACACTAACGGGAGTAATGACCAAAGCAGTTGACGTGCCCGGAAACACGAAAAAATCAATCAGTCAACCGGGTGCTTCATCCGCTAAGGTCGTAAGTTCTGTACGTGTAGTGCATGTTTTTTTCCTCAGGAGATGACGATCTTTCCCAGCTGGATGGCGAGATTCGGTGCCGACCTACCGTTGGCTAGCAGGTTTTTCCCCAACCAGACATCTCCCACCAGCGGGGCACCAGCTCAGTCGGAATAAACTCCCGGCCGGTCTCCCGGCATGTGTGGTAGTGTAATGTATCTACATAGATAGCTAGTTAGAATTCAGCTGCTACCTGGAAGAGAATTCTAGCGGCTGGATACTCAGATCGGTAATTTTTCGGATCAGCGGGCAAATGCAGGAGTTGTTCTCTAAGAAACGAACAAAGTGCTGCGTACAATCTTTCCGTCCTCATCCTTGTCTTCTCCTATAACCTTACACCCACAGACACACACACCTCCTCTTACATCCACTACACTTCCACAGATATGGGAAGACTAGTCGCGTGCTCAGAGCTTGTCCCGGCGAGGGGGGAACTCAAGCTAACGAGTTGACCTGCGCTGGTTCTGATGTTAATCACTCATTGTTTAGGAATGTCTATTTTTAGAATAAATTGTTCTAGTGACATGTAGCAGCAAATGTCTTGATACAAATGGTTTTCCAGAAAGTGGTACGCACGTAGCTCACGAATAGCAAACTCCTCTCACATACGATTGCAATAATTCAATATAACAGTCAATATATAGTCGTAGTATAATATATACGGATACACAGTATACCAGTTACTTACACACCAGGAATATAAAAAGTTCCTGTTTCATAACCCATCCCGTGCATAGCAAATATTCAGCGGTCGGTCTCTTCCTTCGAGCCTTGCTGTTGCATGATGTCAACTGTGTCATAAGCAGTAGCGTACTGATTGTGAGAACTCAGTGGGTACACGCAGTAAGAGAATAGTAAGAAAAATACAACGAAATATTTCCATTTTCAAACAAAATCGACTTTATTCCAGTATATTTGGATTTTCCCCGAGTTCTTGGTTATCTGACGAAATCATAGACAACTCTCAAAAGACCTGAGGTTGCATGGTTTTTCATGTTTTGCAGGCGTTGGAAATAAGTGATAAATATAAACAATCTACCAGGTGTAAATATCTAATATCAATAATATTTTGTAATGCAGTGTACGAATACACTCTCTTTCTATGAATTGCGTTGTTAAAAAGTTTATGACGTATATTTATATTACTTCTCCCCATTTTGTACATGACACAGATTTTAACCATTTTTATGTCAAATTAATAAAAAAAAACGAAACATGTTAAACACCAATGCCACTCTAAATATTAGCATTCCTCACCTTTTTTCTCTCTTTTGAGAATTTCCCGATCTTTCGTTACTCAGTGCGAGGTTTTAGAAAATTTTTAGGAAAATATTTTGGAATAATTAGGGTGAAATGTGAAGTGACGGTGTATTGTAAAATGTTACATGTGAGTATATAGTGATATGCACTTTAAGTGAATGACAATACAATACACGTGAGTACATATATATAAATGTCATTTGCATGTTCTAGCTATGGGACAAAGAATATTTACTGTACCTCTAGTTCCATTTGTATTTGTACATTCTGTAGAACACATATCTGTATTCTGCCACCGATCAACATAAGCCTAACACCTGAGAACATATATGTAAATGTCATTTCCATGCCCTAGGTACGGGACGAAGGGTATTTATTGTAAATCCCGTTCTATTCGTATTTTTACATTCTGTAGCATCAATTTCTGTATTCTAGCACAGAGCAACATGAGCCCAATTGTAGAATACATTTTCTTTGTAATTTAGAATCTCCAAGAGTGCACAAATACCGTAATAACAGCACGTTCTAAAACACAAAACACGCAGTCGCCCTGCAGTGGGTGAGGGCGGGGGCCTGCGCGGTGGGAGACCTGTGCGGGCGGGCGCCGGCCTAATACAGACGTCAAAGGAAGCGGCCGAGGACAAGCGAACGGCGCGCCGCGCGCCTCATGAAATATTAACCGGCGCGCGGCGCCCGAAAATTCGCTGCGGAGCTGGCTCGTTGTCTCCCGGCCGTCTTCTGGATGTGCGTCTCCCAACGACTCGAACCAACGGCATCTTCTTCTTTTTATGGAGCAACAGCACTCATAGGCGGCGGCGATGATGTAACGGTTAGTGTATCGGGCTGTTATACCCAAGTTTGCGGGTTCAAACCCGATCGAAGCCGTGGAACGGTTAGCGTATCGGGCTGTTATACCCAAGTTTTCGGGTTCAAACCCGATCGAAGCCGTGGAACGGTTAGTGTATCGGGCTGTTATACACAAGTTTGCGGGTTCAAACCCGGTTGAAGCCGTGGAACGGTTAACGTATCGGGCTGTTATACACAAGTTAGTGGGTTCAAACCCGATCGAAGCCGTGGAACGGTTAACGTATCGGGCTGTTATACACAAGTCTGCGGGTTCAAACCCAGTCGAAGCCGTGGAACGGTTAGCGTATCGGGCTGTTATTCCCAAGTTGGCGGGTTCAAACCCGATCGAAGTCGTGGAACGGTTAGCGTATCAGGCTGTTATATCCCAGTTCGCGGGTTCAAACCCGATCGAAGCCGTGGATTTTTAAGAGCGAAAAAATCCTTCGTATGCCTTCCTTGGGAGGGGAAGTAAAGCCGGCTGTCCCATGTTAGTAGATTTACTGCATTGAAAAGATCCTCAAGCCTAAATGAAGCCTCTGAGCTAAATTCAAATTGCCTGTTTCGTCGCCCAAGTAATACCTTCTTTCTCCCCTAGTAGGTGAAAGGAGCGTAACGAAATTTGCGTGGTCAGACAGAAGAGCAGGCCTCATAGTCTAAAATAACGCATAAAGCCTGACGTAAAACAATGCATTCATTCATTCATATATCTGTCTTGGCTTATAGGCGGTAGTTTTCTAAATGAATTTGGGCTGGGCTGTTTGAGTGTGGATGATTGGCTGTTTGAGTGTGGAATCGGGACTTGATCGCGCGCGGTTCGTAGATTGAAGTCTAGGCTGCTGTCCTGGCATTCGCCTGGAAGTGATAAGAGGAACCATGGAAAATTTTGCTGAGAGAGCGGTCAGCCTATGCATTTGATTATGGTAGCCGCATCTCGTCGTCACAGACTCACCTGTAATAAACGCATCACGGAAACTTTGGCACCTGCGGGCAGCGACCTCCCAATTTACCACTTGACTCGAGACGTAAGACCGGGTTAGGTGGCCCAGAACATCAATGTACGAGTAACTGCAACACCTAAGACCCGAGGACCTGTCACCGGTGACAGGATATTCGACATTATCTAGATAGCTGGATCTAATTCAGTCACAGTCTGGAAGAGAATTCTAACGGTCGGCTGCTCTGATCGGTAGTTTTCTGTGGTGTCTCCGATCACCACCTGGCGAATGCCGGATCAGTACCCTAAAAAACGAGCCACGGACTGCCCGCAATCTTTCCTTCCTCTTCCTTGTTCTAACGTCACACCTTACCGACACACACTTGCACTTACATGCACTACACTTCCTCACACGTCGGGGTTCGTTGAGAGCTTAGAGCTTGTCCAGGCTGAGCGGTGCTCCATTTCGGAGAGATACCTGGGCAGGGCAACCTCGCAGACAGGCGTGTAGTTAGACGCTGGATCTCACAGTGCAACGGAGGAGAAACACCACCACCTCCACAGGGATAATCCACACATTCAATCCACTTACGGAACTAATGACCAAAACAGTTGATGAATTCTGCATTCAGTCGCTGTCTGGAGGAGAATCCTAGCGTCCGGCTGCTCTGATCGGTAGTTTTCCTTTGTTTCTCCGATCAACACCAGGCGAATGCTGGAGCAGTACCCTACCAAACGGGCCACGGACCGCGCGCGATCTGTCCTTCCTCTTCCTTGTCCTATCCTCGCCTCTTACACACACACTTACACTAACATGCACTACACTACCACATATTCCGGGAGACCGATCGGGAGCTTAGAGCTTGTCCCGGCTGGGGTGCCCCGCTGGTGGGAGAGTCCTGGTTAGGAGGAAACCCCACTAGTCGACGGTAGGTCGGCGCCGGATCTCGCCATCCAGCGGGGAAGATCACCGCCATCTCCCGAGAAAAAACATGCACAATACGAACGGGACTAATGACCGAAGCAGTTGACGCGCCCGGAAACACGAAAGAATCAATCAATCAATAAATTCTGTATTACTAACGAATCAATAAAGTTGAATACATGTGCAATATACAACGATATGATCCTCATGTACAAACCCCTTAACTGAACCTGTTCTATTATCTACGTACTAATATTCCTTTTTATTATATCGATGCAATGGCCACGTCGCCCTTCTGAAAGTGCAAAAAGGTCGAAGTGCTGTCAGAAAGATGCAGCTCCGCGCCGGGGTAACCCGAGCTCTTTCGTGAATAGGCAGGACGCGACCTCATCGCCGCTGAGGAACGACCTGCGCCCTCGGACGCCAGGGGGCGCTAATGCTTTGCGCAGCTTGAGGCGACCTCGCGAACCCACGCGTTCGTTGAGAAATGGGACTTGCGCCGGCAGATTTGGAAAGTGTTAGCTGTGAAACTCGTAGAAGGGTAATGTTCTAGTGCAAGTGATTGCGACCGCTTTGCCATGGCAGTGTAGTGTGCTTGATACAGACTTGTGTGTCGTGCACTTTTCATACTTCTGGAGCTTGGATCTCAAAATCTTTCAGACGTATCCTGTTGTTGAATGTCTGAGATCAAACCGTGTTAAACGTATTGCCTGAACTATGGATACAATAGGTAACCTTCAGGTAATGAATGTTACATAAACTGATAAAGACTACATTGATTGATTGATCAGCGGTTCCGGGCGTGTCAATTGCTAAGTCATTAGTTCCGTGTTTTCCTCGAGAGGTGGCGGTGATCTTCTCTAGTTGGATGGTGAGATCCGGTGCCGACCTACCATCGGCTAACGGGTGAACCCCGTTACACCGCAACCAGATATCTCCCACCAGCCGTGCACCGCCCCAGCCGGCACAAGATCTAAGCTTTCGACCGGTCTCCTGGCAGGTCTGGTTGTGTAGTGCAGCTACGTGAAAGTGTTTGTGAGTAAGGGGTGAAGATAGGACAAGGAGGAGGAAGGAAAGATCGCGCGCGGTCCGTGGCCCGTTTGGTAGGGTACCGCTCCGGCATTTGCGAATTGATCGAAGAAAATACGGGAAACTTCCGATCAGAGTAGCCGGCTGTTAGAATGCTCTTGCATTCAGCGACTGAACTCGAACATAGCTATGTAGTTAGTGGCGAAAATCCTACCACCTTCGGGACTTGAGCCTAGAACCTCCAGACCTAGACATTGCATCGTCATTAGTTCATGCTTTGAGTCACCTCTCCCGGTAGGAAAAAACTACAAAAATTAACAGTAGATACAATTCTCATCATTATTTCTCATTTCGAAACGGAATAATTTTTTTCCTCTCAGTACTTTGTGACAATTCAAATACTTCTCTGCATTTGTTCGTCCAGTTGAAATTAAATATCATCAAATACAATTTTTTAAGATGAAGTCTCGACAACTGTTCCACCTTCTCTTAGAGCACTGCTTAGTTCCACACGTCGCACATCGAAGAGACAAGGCAAAGCCCCTGCTTCGATCTCCTTCCTACGACCGTCACGCTGCACAGCCGAAGGAAAAGAGCACGCAATGTAGTCGACGGCGGAAAGACGCGCTCCTGGCGGCACTGGGCGGAACTAACAACTCTACAGTTCGCCTGTTTCCGCTGTCCCATCACTCTCACTATTACTTGCGCACGTTTTCTTGAGAACTCACAACGCTAGTGGCGAGAGAAGTGAGGAGTTTGGTTATTTTCACGAGAGGAATTTTATTGTCAAGTTGTAGTTCGTTTTTCGTTACAAAATAGTTTCTATTACATGGAAGCAAACATTTCTGGTTATTAGATTTTGTCTACAACGCTCGTTGCTATCATTTATTCTTAATTCAGCTAATGTTGAAAAAGGAGTGAGGGTAGGCATTCCTGGGCTCAAGAAAATGTGCGAATATAATACAACTGAGTCATTTATACAAGCTTGTTCCG
Source organism: Teleogryllus occipitalis (assembly GCA_011170035.1). Taxonomy (NCBI): domain Eukaryota; kingdom Metazoa; phylum Arthropoda; class Insecta; order Orthoptera; family Gryllidae; genus Teleogryllus; species Teleogryllus occipitalis. The sequence continues at coordinate 30,978 of BLKR01009786.1, forward strand.
TCAATCAGCTGAAAATATTGTTACCATGTGGACAGGCAACCTATAGAAATATAGGTTTACGTCCTCAAAAATATTTTAAAGAAATATTTAGAAATTATGAAAAGAGATAGCATAAGAATTGAATGTATGAAAGTTCTATGAGAGGTAATGGATTGTTGTGATAAGCGATTTCTTCATTCAGAAATTGTATTTATGTCTGAAAGTGCACATCGTAGCTGAGTTGTGCTCAATATGTGAAATTTTAGTTGAAAACTTTTGAAAGAAAACACGATTCTCGATTTTTAAAAAATGTTGGGTTTTATTCAAAGCACCCCAAGTAATGTGAGACTTTGACAACTTGGAGGCAAAGATAATATTCTAGAGGAACCATTTATTTTGTATTCCCCTTTTAGTGGAACCAACCAAGTTATTATCTGTAACGTAATTTGGTAATGCTAGTTGAACACGCCAAATTGTTTCCACACCGCAGATTTTGTATATTAGGCAGAGTTGGGACGGGACCCTACATAAAGAGGAATTCGGTTCTCATTGTGACGTCATAACTGACCAAAAGACCGTTTCTGACTCTGACGAAATAAGCAAATAAGAGATCTGCTTTTACATGTCATTAAAAGGTTTTAACGAAAATCGGTGTTGCGTAATTTTTATAAACATACTTTATACTGTGTTCAATTAAAATACTGTAAGAAAAAATTTGCACATAATTTTGGGAATTTTTCGGAAATGTGAATTTTTCGAAAATGTGAATTTTTCCCTTGGATTGAAATTTTTCCATCCTACCTTTTTACGAACAAATTCTCAGATCACACTCACATCATCGTCATCATCATCAACCTTCTCACCATGAAATCGTTCCATCTAATGCATCATGAAGTCTCGTCACCTCACACCGTTCATATTTTTCCTCATCGCTGATTTCTTTGGCCCTGCTGTACTGTTTGTTGTTAGTATACAATACCACTCGGATCTGTTTGACCCGGAAAATTATTTTGAGTACTTGCAATAATTGAAAAGAAATTTGTCAGATCTTCCTGTTTATTAAGTTGTTATTGTATAATAATATACAACAATTTTATATAACGTTAATATTAACCTTCTCCTCTCTATGTGGCATCTTCCTCACTCACCTCCTATCGCTACCCACCCCTCACTCCCCGCCCCTTGTACCATACCCACCCCTACGCACTTTCCTCCACGCCCCTCACTCTCCATTCCTCACTCCCCGCTATCCAAACACCTCATCCCGCTCCCCGCACCCTGCACACTGTTCCCCGCACACCGCTCCCCGCACACCGCTCCCCGCACACCGCTCCCCACACCGCTCCCCGCACACCGCTCCCCGCACACCGCTCCCCGCACTCCGCTCCCCGCACACCGCTCCCCGCACCTTGTTCCTCGTGCAACTCGTCCTCCTTCCCGCAACTCGCAACCCGCCGCTCCCTTCCCGCACCCCTCTCCCAGCATCACTGGGCCCGCATTTCGCACCACGCCCTTCACGCTCCCAACAGCACACTCCCCGCACCTCACTCACCGCCCCTAGCTCCTAACGTCTTGCTCTCACCCCCTCGCTCCCGCTTCCAGGCCTAACTTCTCACTCCCCGCTTTCGCTCGCAACCCCCGGTCCACGCTTCCGAACCTGATCCCCGCTCCCCAATCCCACACCCTGCACCCCTACCCTCTTCCCGCCCCTCGTCCCCCGCTCCCCGCCCCCTCGATCCCCGGGCCACGTTCCCCGCCCCCTCGTTCCCCGGCCCACGTTCCCCGCCCCACGTTCCCCGCCCCTCGTTCCCCGCCCCTCGTTCCCCGCCCCTCGTTCCCCGCCCCTCGTTCCCCGCCCCTCGTTCCCCGCCCCTCGTTCCCCGCCCCTCGTTCCCCGCCCCTCGTTCCCCACGCCCCTCGTTCCCCGCCCTCGTTCCCCGCCCTCGTTCCCCCGCCCCTCGTTCCCCGCCCCCTTGTTCCCCGCCCCTTGTTCCCCGCCCTCGTTCCCGCCCCCCGTTCCCGCCCCTCGTTCCCGCCCCTCGTTCCCCGCCCTCGTTCCCCGCCCCTCGTTCCCCGCCCCTCGCCCCTCGTTCCCCGCCCCTTGTTCCCGACCTCGTTCCCCGACCTCGTTCCCCGCCCCTCGTTCCCCCGCCCCTCGTTTCCTGCTCCCCGCCCGTGCAAACCCTGCTCCCCGCCCCTCGCTCCCCGCCCTTCGCCCCGGGCGCATCCCTCCAGCGACTGCGGGACGCGCTCGCGCCGCCGGGGCCGCCGGCGATCTGGTAATGGCCAATTACCGCGACCCCAAGTACCCATTACACCGCGAATAGCGATGTTTGCAGCAAAATGAGTTATTTAGGAAGAATTTAATCCAGCAAAGACGCACCAGAGTACTTGTTGGTTGGTACACCTGGACATACAATTATTATAAAATTAGCTTCATAAAAGTTAAAGAAATGTCCGGTAATAACAGAGGTTGGTAATAAACGAGAGCGCTGAACCTCCGGGCAGCAGAGAGTATTCTCACAAACTGGTTTAGATTTTATTAGAGATAAGTTGTAAACACAAAATCACTTTGGCCTCATCTCGGGATCCATTATATTTATTACGGGCTGTTTGCTTTCCTTCTGGTGCAGAATACCAGGCGTTATCAACTAGGTGCAGTATTTTGGAAGCGCGAGAGATGGGAGTCGAAATAACGGCGAAGTTTTTAGGAATGCCCTCCAGGTGAGGGGGAATGCCCCTTCTCCACTTCCACGTCCGCCCCCTCCATATGACCTCCAGTCCTCTCCTCCACCCCGCCACCTACCACCCGCCCCCACCCCCGTCTCAATCGCATTCACACCGCCTCCGTCCCCGCATCCACCCCCGCATCCACCCCGCATCCACCCCGCATCCCCCCGCACACCGCCTCCACCTTCGCCTCCACCCTCGTCTCCACCCTCGTCTCCGCACCGCTCCCTCGACCCGCTCGACCCCGCTCCGACCGCTCCCGACCCCGCTCCCGACCCGCTCCCGACCCCGCTCCGACCCCGCTCCCGACCCGCTCCCGACTCCGACCCGCTCCGACCCGCTCCGACCCGCTCCCGACCCCGCTCCCGACCCCGCTCCCGACCCCGCTCCGCTCCGACCCGCACCCCGCTCCGACCCGCTCCGACCCCGCTCCCCGACCCTCCCGACCCGCTCCCGACCCGCTCCCGACCCCGCTCCCGACCCCGCTCCCGACCCCGCTCCCGACCCCGCTCCCGACCCCGCTCCCGACCCGCTCCCGACCCGCTCCGACCCGCTCCCGACCCCGCTCCGACCCGCTCTCCGACCCGCTCCCGACCCGCTCCCGACCGCTCCCCCCCGCTCCCCCCGCTCCCCCCCGCTCCCGACCCGCTCGACCCCGCTCCCCACCTCCGCCCCGCACCCGCTCCCCCCGCTCGACCCACCCCGCTCCTTCACCCCGCCACTCCCGCGCCTCCGCTTCCGCTTCTCCCCGCCCGCCCGCCCCCACCTCCGCCCCGCATCCGCCTTCCGCGCCCCGCTCCCCCCCGCCCCGCTCCGCCTCCGCCCATCCACCCCGCCTCCGCCCCCCGCCCCCGCCCCCGCCCCGTCCGCCCCGCCCCCGCCTCCGCACCCGCCTCCGCCCGCTCCTCTCCCCGCCTGGACCTTGCCTCCACTTCCGCCGCCACACCAGTCTTCACCTGCACCTCCACCCCAATTCCACTCCCGCCTCCACAAATCCTGCCTGCGTCTCTGAGCGCCCAATGGTGTTTGAGCTGTAGAACTGCGCAGAACACATGCCTTTCAGCTAGGCAATGACGAAGGCTTTCTTAATCGTTTCATTCAGAGAGTAATATAATGGCAATAAAACGTTATTGGTAAAGTTGTGTGAACGTCTCAAGAGAAGAAAAAGAAGTTGCCTCGTCAAATGCTTTATGTGTTTGCCATTCGACTTTAAGACAGTTAATTTTCAATTTCTTTTCTGTATACTGTGTATTGAAATTTTATTGTATTTTATGATCTTTAATATTATTTTCAGTTTTGTGTTCTGAAGATTTTAAAGAAATATACTGAAATACCATTTTCCACGTGAGTATGAACTTTAAACTAAAATTTAATTAAAATAGTTCCAGTTCGTACGAGCCAAAATTTTCAGCTCTTCTATTGTTAATATAAAATAACACTCTCTTCTTCATTAAATAAAAACCGTGCTTACAGCTACCTGAAATCAACAAATCGCAGTAATCACCTAGCTAAAACAAAAATTCGATGACTTCTAATGTTCAAGTACGTGTTAAGGCTTAATAAAATCCTGTGTTATTTATATTTTACTTTGCGTCAAGAAAATAAGAAATCTCCAACAAAAGTCGTCTCTCTCGAAAGTTGGAGATCCGTTCTGCAGGAACGCGCTGCGCACTTTCAGACCATCTTTGAGGCTCATGTATAAGTATACATTAAGTATAAGATGATTCCAAAGGCATAATTACTACACAATTTGAAAACAAAACTCGTCCAAAAATCTCGTGCAAACAACCTGCCGATCAAGTGACCTGCTGAGGGGACGAAGTAGAGTTGTCCGGTGGCATAGTTAGTAGAGAGAATGACCCATGCCCTGAAAATGTTTTGTTAAAATCAAGATTACGGATAATTTTAGTATATTTCGACTTGCCATTAATTATAATACAGTGAAAGTTTTTATAACTATTGCCGTCTTATCGTAACAGTAACATTGTATTTAAGTGAGTATAATTCCTTAGTTTTACATTAATTTGACAAGGTTTTTGAAGCTTTCTAGAATGTTATAAGATTTTTCTACCTGACCTCTTTCGCCAGTAATTGACACACGCTATAGTTTTATTTTAATGTGTGTATTCATAATAAAATTACTGTTATCCTACATTAAAATATTTGAAGAAGAAAAATGTAGAGATAAATAAATTATGAGAAAAAATTAATGATTATTTTTCGGAACAACAAAACTAATAAGAAAAACACAAAACATTGTTTCTATCAAAATTTACAACATCCACTTCAGATCTCGAGATAGGGTCACTATCTCCTGCACCACCAGATAATTTGACGTTTGCTAAATCAGATTAATTCTTCTGTCAATAATTCGCTTGAGATATTTTGGTGCCTATTTTCATTAGTTATTTTTTTCTCTACTAATACCGCAACGTAAACTCGTTACGAAGGATTAGATTTTTATTTAATTACGCGTTTTCCAGCCCGAATGTTATTTAGTAAGAGTAGTAACGCATTTATATAACTACAATATTTGTGTCTTCTGACTTCTTTATCGGTACCTTCATTTTATCCTCTGTCCGCCGCCGACCCCACTACTCCTTCAGTACTGTCTTTATACTCCATACGTCGACAGCGTATGGATGTAATTTGATGCAATGGATACCTTCAGAAAATCTATTGTAGAATGTGAAGCAATAAAAATAAAACACCTTGCCTGCCCCGCTCCTCATCTAAACCTATCCCACCACCGGATCTTCCGACCTCGTTCCATACCCTGCCCCGTCAGGGCTGATGCTCCACTGGAGATACGTGACCGGGAGGTCCTAGGTTTGAGTCCTGACGGCGGCAGCAATCTCGACGCTGGCTTTTCAGCTAGGTCCAATTCAGTCGTTGACTGGAAGAGAATTCTATCGGCCGGCTGCACTGATCGGTAGTTCTGGTGCTTTCTCCGATCAACACCAGGCGAATGCCGGCACAGCTCCCTAATAAACAAGCCACGGACTGCTCATCTTTCCTTCCTCTTCCTTGTCCTATCCTCACCCCTTATACACACACTTATACGAACATGCACTACACTGCCACCCATACGGGAGACCTGGAGCTTACAGGTTGTCCCAGCTGGGGCAGTGTCCCGCTGGTAGAAAATATCTGGTTGTAGAAAACCCCAGTCGGTAAACCCCGGTAGGTCGGCGCCAGTTCTCGCCATCCAGCGTGGAAAGATCACAGCCACCTCCTCATGTAAACATGCAATACACCTGCGGGACTAATGACCTTAGTAGTTGACGCGCCCGGAATCACTAAGCAATCAACCGGAGATACCACTTGCGTCAACAAACCGCGCCTCTTTATTTCGCCTCTACCCCGTTCCCGACTTACTCTAACCTCCGTTCCCGACTTAACCGTCCTCACAGCCTCCTTGCCATGTAGACACCCCCGCTGCTCCCTTGCCTCTGTCGCCGCCTCCGTCACCATCTCACCATTCCTGACATCCATGATACCCATTTCCCCCACACCGCCCGTTTCCGGTGCCATTGTCCGGTCATCGCACCGTTGAGTACAGACCCCGAACCCACCGCCACCCACCCGTATTCTGCTTGCCCCACCGCCTTCACAGCTCCATCCTTGTCACCGCTGCCCCTCCAACGCCCACAACCCGCCCCCGCTTCCACCTGCTCCCCGGCCGCGCAGCCCGCTCCCGGCCCTCAAGGCCCCCGCCACACCTCTACCGCAGCCTTTCGCCTCCCGACCCCCCCCCCCTAAGGCTCATCGTGTCCATTTTGCTCTAAACAACTTTTGCTGACACCTTTGCTCAGTCGCGTATGGGTAGTGCATGTTTTATCGCAGTGGAATTATAATAATAATAATAATAATAATATTAATAATAATAATAATAATAATAATAATAATAATAATAATAATAATAATAATAATAATAATAATAATAATAATAATAATAATAATAATAATACTTTGGGAAAGATCCTGGAGGCAGCTCTCCGTAAGTCATAAAGTTTACTTTTAAAACGCAATTTTATACAAATTATGAATAACATTAAATGAAAACTAAATTAAAATGCTCGAGTCTAACATACGTACAATTATTAATATTAATAACTTATGCTTTTTAACTCATTCTTGAATTTTCCCACATTCTGAGGTGAAGTCTCTTGTAGTACTGCAGGTAATTTGTTCCAATTTTTTAATGTCCCATATACCCATTTCTCACCATAGCCACCACTCACCATACCAATTTCGTCCACACCGCCTTTTGGCCTCCGATTTTTGATTACCATCCCAAAACCATCCCCAAACCCACCGTACTGCGAATCTAGATCGATTCAACCTAAAGCTTCTAGGAGTAGTCACTACGGTGGCGGATTTTCGACATTAGGACTGATGTCACTGCAGCGCCTCTCACCGGGAGGTCCTAGGTTCCAGTCCTGACGGCGGCAGGATTTTCGACACTAGCTCTTCAGCTAGGTCGAATTCAGTCGCTCTCTGGAGGAGAATTCTAGCGTCAGGCTGCTCTGATTGGTAGTTTTCCGTGGTTTCTCCGATGAACACCAAGGGAATGCCGGAGCAGCACCCTAACAAACGGGCCAGGGACCGTGAGCGATCTTTCCTTCCTCTTCCTTGTCCTATCCTCTCCCTTTTACACACACACACACACACACACACACACTTACACTAACATGCACTACACTATCATATATTTCGGGAGACCGGTCGGGAGTTTAGAGCTTGATATCGTAGGCTTCCGCGGCCAGAGTCATGATCTGGGCTGTCCGGGTGACGCCGCGTCGAAGGCTGGGGTCCTCAAAGACTGGGGACATATCGCGGTCCTCTTCAGAGCAGTACAGCCCTGAAGAGGACCGCGATATGTCGGTCGAAACGTCTGCACCCCAGCCTTCGACGCGGCGTCACCCGGACAGCCCAGATCAGCTTAGTGCTTGTCCCCGCTGAGGCGGTGCCCCGCTGGTGGGAGAGTCCTGGTTTGGGGGAAACCCCGCTATCCGACGGTAGGTCGGCGCCGGATCTCACCATCCAGTGGGGGGAGATCACCGCCATCTCCCTAGAAAAAACATGCACTACACTAACGGGACTAATGACCTAATCTGTTGAGTCGCCGGGAATCACTAACCAACCAACTAACTGCCACCGCTGCCGCTTCACCTCCACTTCTGCTGTTTCGCCCTCGACACTTCTCGTGTTCCCTTTCCGTCGCCACCACGCCCACCAACCCCGCCACCCATCATGCCCATGTCGCCCGCACCGCCCATCGCCGCTCGCACGCGCGGCTAAACAAACCCGCGATTGCGCTTGTAATCAGTCGGCGGCCCCGCCCCGCCCGGCGGTCACTGCTCCAGATTTGCAAGTTTAACGACACAGGTGCGGCCCCGGCCAATGGTAATGCTGTGATGACGCCAGGCTGCTATTATTAACGAATGCGGACACCGGCTCCACAGGGCTTTCACAAAAGCAGGCAAATCCCCTTGTTTCTAACACAATTCCGCTGTAAAACTTGACCAGTGCCCACCGCCTCGCTACACACACACCGTGCAGCGAAAGAGCGCCGTCAATGATTGCCTAACTTTAAAAAGCTAATGAATAAATGAACGTACCCAGCTGGACGCTTTGCCGGCCTTTTACTTATTCGATTGCCTGATTGAACGATTTGTCCCGGATCGTTCACTGTGCTCGCGCAATGTGAATGCGTTCCGACTCCCGTTGGGCCGGTCGGTCGCCGGGCAATCTGTGTCAGCAGGTGATTCGTGATGCGGCGATCCCGGCCGCGATGGAAGTTCGGAGGATGAATCGATATCGCGAGTTGAAATTTGTGAGTTTTGAAAACGTCGTAATTTTCGCAAGAGAGATGTATGGTGCGCCTGTGTGCAGAAGTCGTTTCGGGAAATCGGAGTTTGATGGGATGTAGATGGTTTATGAAAGCGAATCGGTTCGATTTCGCCAGGCAACAATAAAATATGCAACAGGTTTACACGTTATCGGTTGCTCTAGTAGTTTGGAACTAGACTGTAGCCATTTCTATGATAATGGATAATGTTTCACAGTATCTTTTGATGTCTCCAGTATTTTCATTTTAACGACAATTCATTTAGTTTCGTCAGTAAAGAGGATGCAATGCAATTTTTAGAACTCGTAAATATATGGAATTGAAAATCGCAATCAGTCAATATGATGTAAAAATGAAAGTATTTTTTCCCATTCTAATTCTTTGCCTATTGTCCGAATAATATTTCTCTTTATCTTGTCAACTGGAAGTGGAGTAGAGAGAATTCACATACTCTGGCGGCAGACACGTGGTCGTGTGGTCATGTGGTGTTCTTGCATCAGATCACAACAACAGCAACGGTAGCAAGTTACAAATCGCAATGACAGCACACATCAGTAGAAGGCACAAAACCGCACACACGACGCGCAGCCAAATAAGTAATGGCGCAAACTGGCGCTCTTCTATTTTCAGTTACTTTACACTGCAAGATGTATTTTTTTCTTAATAAAAGTCAACAATTCTGCAGTGACATAATCAGAATTTGAAACCACTGTTCATATAACGGAACCCCCTGCCCCCTGTCAGCCGCTAGCTATCATGTAAAAACCTAATGGTGCTAAAACAGCACATACTTTCTCGCCCGTATTTCCACGCAGAATTACGCGAAAAAGTACTCAATTTTTTGAAAAATTGTACTGACTTTATTTCAAATATATCTTTAAGAAACAGATTTCAACTACCTTTAATAATCTATCTTTAATATTTAATTTATTAAAATTAATATTAATTTATTAAAAATCTATCTTTAATATTTTAGTTGTAGGAACACTTCGAAAATATTTTGAAATTTTGCAATTTACGAAAAATCAAGAGTTTTCAACGAACATGAAACCCGCACCTTTCTCTTAAACGTCCTTTACACTATTCAACAACAAAATTAAAACAAAAATGATGGAGCCATTTTCTTGAAAATTTGAAATTGTCCCAGGTGTAAAGGACTTCCAAAATTAAAACATTGATTTCAAATTCGAGGGGCCGCGATATCAGCAAGATCGATTGAGGAATGTCTATTTTGAGGAAAATCGGCTGAACGGTTTACCGGCTAGCGTGGTCCACAGACCGAAAGGTGTTGCCGTCTTTCGATTTTTCGGCATCAAGTATCCACAAAACATGAATTCTGGCTACACCACGTGTTAGAGGATTTTTTTCTTAATTTAGTAATTGTATTCATCCACTTTTTTGTTATCAGAGCATAAGTTTTTTTCTGCCGATAATTCCCCATTTTTTCGCGTAGCTTTAACATAAACTTCTCTCTACTCCACAGTGAGAATGTAAAAAGTTTATTCGGACTATACAATGTATTTTATAAACAGCTGCTTTGTTTTCAAAGAATATATGATTATTGTTTCTTCCTATCGAGCAATCTTGACTTGCCCGCTTCAAGCGATACTATGAAGTTTTTGATTCAATCGACGTAGAACAATTGTAATTCACCCTATGACGCACATGTAGGGCCTCAGCTTTTTTATTTCGCTTTTTACTCTGTCCAGCTGCATTTATGAGAGGTTGCCCTCAGTGTAATGTTTTTTTCTCTATCTTTCTACTTTCATTTTAGTTACTGCCAGAGGAAAAATTCGCAAAAATAGTATAGATAGGTCCTGAAATTTGATTCTATTACGTCAATGCAAATGCAAGGCCTTTAATGCCCTATTACTAGTTATTTAAATAAATAATTATTTTTTAACATTGAGTTGGCTTTTATTTCAATTATTAAGAAATGAAGTTATGTGAATTATGAAAGTTGTCCTTTTATACACACATTTGTTCCAAAGAAAGCGTCAAAAGTTTTTTTATTAAGACTAAAAAGTTATTAAGAATAAAAATATTATTTTCATTTTCGAGAGCGCATTGCATATGGCTTCAGAGGCCATGCATATGCATTCATGTAGTTTCCTGGCTCCATGTATCCTCGAGTTAATGTTATTGTTCTTCTAAAATATTGAAAATATTGAATTTTGTGACAAACCGGACTTATTCGCTTATTCGCGACTTCAAATTTTCGAAAACAAAAATAGGATCATTTAAATCCGAAAGGGCAGAGGTTTCTTAAAAAAACTGAATTATTTTAGTGTCGGTTAGAATTGTCACAGAAGGCGCATAAGTTCTTAAAGTGACTTTACGGCGATCACTGACTAGCTTGTACGTGAAGATGCTTCCAATCTCACTCCAACTTTTAACACTCATGACCTCGGTTTTTAGAAACTATTTGAATAGTGAATATTTTATTGGTATGAATTCCAAAAAATAATGTTAAGGAAAAAACTGCGGAGTGCTTACTAAATATTTTACATATTGTTTTGTTCTTGTAATATTGTTCTTTAAATTTGGTTTATTTTTATTTAGAGTTAGAACATATGTATATTATTACTTTTGTTATTGATCGATTCTATATTGAATTACCCTAAATCTAACGCCCTTACATCCGACGGGTATCTGTCAATTACAGGAAAGAATTACTCTTTTATTTATACTGAACAAAAATTTGCGTATCCCACTTTTCTTCTATAAAAATCTTGGACATAAAACAAATTATAAGTTGACGATCTTAGAAAAGAGTATATTGATTTATATAAAAACGTTGGATTAGTCTTGGAGCTGGAATTAAGACTGGGCTATTAAAGAACAATTTTCGAATGATTGTAGTAAACAAAAACACAAACGCTCATTCAAAGAAAAGGTGTCAATACGCAATAATACTTACTTATTTTACTGACAATGAAAGAAAATTGTTTTCAAGCGTATATCACTTCCCCCCAAAGAGAAACTTAAACGTTGAGGTTCACCTTAAGTACTCCTCGTTAGTCGGCAGATTTCTCGAATACCTCGCAGCTTTTTGCGCATTAGCCCGAAACAAAACGCAATTCCATCCCATTTTTAATGAGACCGCGGTACTCAAGCAATTTACGATCTCTTACATTTCGGTCATTTTTAATGGTCGCTCATAAACCGAGAGGACGGACACAAGAAAAGAAGCCCTAATACCACGGTAAATTAAATCTCGGAAAATCCAGCGAGGTTGAAACTTATTGCTTTATTCTATTATTAGACCAGCCGTTCTTTTCTGTAAACAGTGTCCTTGAGTAACGTTTCGCGTCGGACTGGGTTCCAGGCCCCGCCCATTGAAGAAGCGTGAAATTCGTTTCTTAGGTGAGCAGTCACCTCAGACAAGGTCGTTTCTGCCGTATTTGCTGTTTACATTGAGCTATCGGATCGTTCCGCCGTGACGAATCGGAGGGTCAATGCACTTTTTAATAGAAAGGACGAAGTGGCCCTGTGGAACAGATTTGGAATTCGGGCAGACCCAACGTTTGATGGAAAGGCGCCAGAGAGTCGATATTGGTATTCATAGATTCTAGTCGTGCGGTGTTTAGAAATATAAAACAATAATAACACTCGCAGCTATAAATGACTTCAGATGCATGGTTTGGTGTACGAATATGATCTGATTCCATAAGACTGTCGATGTTGTTGAGATAAGCTTTCACCTTTCCAGGAACGTGTACTTCACATGCAGAGATCCAACCTGCCGGGGGGGGGGTTCCACCCCTCCAAGAAACAGATAACGTATACTCACAAATATAGTTCTCTCTCTTTTTCTAACAAACATAATTCAATATCTAAATGGAATACATTACAAGTAATGACTTTAATGAATTATAAATCAATAATTTCTTTTTAATTGAAAATTTATTTATAAGAAACCATCAAGTTGGACGGCTTATAGTAACCCCTCTCTCCAAAGGAAAACATTGGTTGGGCGACTATTCACACATGTAAACTTCTACAAATATATTGTGAAATATCAAGGCTGTTGATTACATACTTCTTAGATTTTATTGTGTATAATCATTACAAGTGATTATTGTTGTAAGTCGTTGATATGAAGAATAAAATTCTCTCCCTTCTTTGAAAGGGACTTATTTTGGTAATTTTGTATGCATATACATTTATACTATGAGTAAATACATTTTTTATTTCCTGTAAACTTGGAGATATTTAAATAAAATAAAACTATTTTAATTTACTCAAAAATATTCAAGAAACTTTTCCATTAGCTCTTTTAAGGTTCATTAGTTCTCACCGTATGTCATGAATTTGCTGTCTGCACCAACCTCCTGAATTTGTGTATCAATTTCGTAATGAAGTATTAATCAAGCAAGGTACTGCTTGATTGAAATCTCAATACAGGCTCGAAGTACATCGATTAATAACTGCATAAAAAGTTTCGCTGCCCCAAAAGAATCTGACGTGGATGCTGTTGCAAGCGATGACGCTGCCGCCGCCGCTCCGTGATTCTATAACGCCGCTCCATTATTCCCGAGATTCCGTTATTAAAAGACTCGCCCGATGTCACGGCTAATGGGCGGCTGCGCGGCAGCGGCGGAGGCAAAGAGGCGGCGAAGGAAGTTTGGAGCGGGGATGGAAGCGGGGACGGGGCCGAACGGAGCGGAGTCGCAGGAGAAGGCACGTGCTGAGTCTGGAGTGGGAACGGAGTCAGCTGCCGAAGACAGGCACGGCAGGAGCTGAAGCGGGCACGCGGAAGATAAGGAAACCTGCGGCAAGCACATTTGCGGTGGGGAAGGGAAAACGGACGAGCAGGCGGCGTTAGAGGCGGGGCGGGAACAAACGCTGAATAAGAACGAGTGCGCGGCCGGGGTCAGATGTAGTGAAGGTGAGAAGGGCGGTGATGGCGGGCATTCATGTGAGGCCGGGGACGGACGTCAGGGTGGGGACAGACGTGCGAGTGAAGCCGGACATGAGAACGGGGACGGGCGTGAGTGCAGGGCCGGGTGTGAGTGCAGGGCTGGGCGTGAGCGCGGGGACGGGCGTGAGCGCGGGGACAGGCCTGAGCGCGGGGACGGGCGTGAGCGCGGGGACGGGCGTGAGCGCGGGGACGGGCGTGAGCGCGGGGACGGGCGTGAGTGCGGGGACGGGCATTAGTGCTCGGATGGGCGTGATTGCTGGCGTGAATGAAGGTGGAGACGGACGTGGTGGGGACGGACGTGGTGGGGACGGACGTGGTGGGGACGGACGTGGTGGGGACGGACGTGGTGGGGACGGACGTGGTGGGGACGGACGTGGTGGTGACGGACGTGGTGGGGACGGACGTGAAGGTGGGGACGGACGTGAAGGTGGGGACGGACGCGAAGGTGGGGACGGACGTGAAGGTGGAGACGGGCGTGAGCGCTGGAACGGACGTGAAGGTGGGGACGGACGCGAAGGTGGGGATGGACGCGAAGGTGGGGACGGACGTGAAGGTGGAGACGGACGTGAAGGTGGAGGTGATGGCAGGGACGGACGTATGAACACAGATGGAAGTGGGCGGGGACACACGGGCGGGATGGGAAGAAAGGTGCCGGGAATGTATGTAAAGGCGGGGACGACTTCGTGGGAGGCGGGGGCGTGTTGGGGACGTGGCGGGGAAAGAGCAAGCTGGGTATCAAGGTCGCCGGAGGTGGGTGCAAGGGTGACGCGAGCTCGTCTTAATTCGCGGCGCAATGCGCCATGAAATGAAGCCAGATTGAGCCATATTAAAACCACAGGCGCGCAGCCACCCATGAGTAATACGGTCGGGACCGCGACGACGCCGGGCGGCGGCGAAGGGTGGTGACGGCGCGATGGAGGCGGAGGCGGCGGTGGTGACGGTGGCGGAATATGCCTGGGAAGGCGAAGGTACGAGTAAGAGCTACGAACGTGAGGGCAAGCGAACAGTGCACTATTAATAGAGGAGTGGGAGAAGAAAGAAAGACAAAACGTCGAAATAGGAGGTCAAAAGGAACTGTATAGTAAGCAATTGAGCAGCAGTGAAGTCGTGCTTTTTTTCCCTAGGGCTTTTATCCAGCCGACAGCCGGTTGCCCTTACGTCCCGAAGGGACGCATATTCGTCCATACACTAGACAAACATGCGGGCTTCTCTGATCTGGGGTCAGCAGAACGCGAGGCCCTCCGCGACAACACACACACAAAGTCAAGGGACACACAGCCATGCCCAAGGCGGGACTCGAACCCGCGACCCTTCGGACCGAAACGCTGAGTCGGTACTCGCTCTTAGACACCTCGGCCATCCAGGTGAGCGAAGTCGTGCTATTCAATTATAAAAATGAATGATTATAAGATTGGCGCAAATTAGTTTCGAGAGAACAATATTGGTACCTCGTTAAACAATCCGAAAATTGTTTTCGTTTTTGGCATAAGAAAAAATGTCTCATGAATTATAGGTGAAAGGGATGTAATGAAGTACTGTCACTGGAGAAGTAAATCCCAAATTCTACATTAATGGACGTAATATTGATAATATTACGGAAACCTTTTTTTTTTTTGTGTCGATAAATAGTTTGGGATTGTATCATCTGTACGAACGTTTTTCTATTGTTTAGTCGATTCAAGATTTCTAAGCTTTGTTCCTGAATAGGACGGAAGTTCTATTCCTTTCTAATTGAAGTGGCCGGATGTAAATAATGCAATGAGACTCTTTAGGTCTCCTAAGAAAATGTAATGCGAGACCACAGTTCACACGAATCGAATAACACGTGCCATAATATGTGAAAGAATTTCTTTTCCTTGTGTTGCTTGTTATCTTTTCTTGAATCTATTGAGTTAAGGGAGAGTAGGGAGTGTGTGTAGGGAAATTCACACTCTCCCTTTCCCATAATGTGTGCCAATATTCTCGATTTCGCCCAAAAGTTGGTACCGTTATTCACATTCAAACGCATCAAATAATGAAAGCGTAGACGTGTCGTCAACGCAGGTCATAAATCTGTTGAAGGGTGGAATGTGCAAGGTTATGGAGCGTGTGAGTTTACATATAGCTAACTGGACTATTCGTCCAGATTTCAACGAGCCTGTGCTGCTTTCAGTTATTGTATAATTTTAGGAAGACAAGATGTCCTGTTTCAAAAAGAGAGTACCGTACTGTAAAATTTAAAAATCCCAAAAAATCGGGAACTTTAAAAGTTGTAGAGTATCCACTTGTTTGTAACATTACATCGCAAGAAATTACTGAACGGAACTCTGCAAATGTTTCTAGCGATAGCTGTTGGTTGGAATTGTTCGAATACGCCATTAATCTGCATCAGTATTGATTGGACTGAACATTTCTATAATCATCGATTATACAATTATGTATTTTATGACTGTCTGACCCTTATGCATCTATAATGATATTTTATCACGGTAATAACAATTAATTTGAGAAGTTCGAAAACACAAAGTTAGGAGTAGCAACACTGTTGAGTAGAAATGTTCAAATCATTGATAATTACCAAAATAAATATTATAAGAAAGAATAATTTCATTCTTATCTGAAATCAACATTTTTTTCATACTACTAAACTATGCTATAGCATATCGGTTCACAAGGCAACAAAAAAAATTGCATGTTATTCCTGCAATTTTCAAAAATTCAAAGGTGTTAATGGAAATAATATATGTAATCTACAACAAATGTAATCATAAGATGTATTTTGCTCTTTTTTGGCACAAAATTTAAGAACATGACCAATTTTTGAGAAAATGCCATTTATATATTTTTTAATAACATGATATCATATAAAACTAAGCAAAATAACTCATCCTTTGAAATCTTTGCACATGCGACTTTCTTTAAAGATATAATGTAGGATAGATTTAGGGGGAAATCGTTTAGAACTATTGCTAGTGAAAACATTGTGAAGTTTTAATGACCTGTGCCATTTTTATGAGCGTGCTTTGCTCTCTTTCAGCAATTTTTGAAAATTTGACGCGGTATTTGAGAAAAATATTTCAAAAAATGGTAATTTAATTTACATAAAGTAACCTCAGTCAAAATACCGTAGCTTCATGGAATGTAACTCCAGAAATAGAAAGAATAGCTTCAAATCCGCAAAGGCGAGATAAGCCTGAAAGTATTCATTAAAAAAAAATCCTGTAAACGTGTTAGTCGCTGAGTTGTCCTGATGAATGGACTGACTTTATAGACAACCGGTATTTTGGTAATAAAAACTACCAAAAATGTTTATTTATGTCTAAACCTCGACATCCATTGTTTTCAGCTACACAATAATAATAATAATAATAATAATAATAATAATAATAATAATAATAATAATAATAATAATAATTTTATTACTATTTTATTATTTTTTACTATTTTTTACTATTTTATTCTATTTTATTACTATTATATTATTATTATTATTATTATTATTATTATTATTATTATTATTATTATTATTAATTTATTGCCAAATTATAGTTCACCATATAAAGTTAGGAAAATGGTTAGTCTCACTGAGAACATTAGTTTGGTAGCCTATCTTACGAAAAAAATTGCAGTACAAACGAACTTTTTTGAGCAGAAAAGAAATTGAACAAATACATACAACATGAAGTTTAATTGTAGTAATATTTTGTAGTACGTTTTCGAGAAATTAACTGAGATTGGCGCGGGGGCGGCGAGGAAGCAGTGCGTATAAGGCGATGCTGTGCTCCAGAGGTGGTGATGTTGTGAATTTGTGGTGGGGGAGCACGAGAACTTAAACGCTGCCGCGTCTCCTTCTCCCATGTACGCTGCTACGGGTCATATCGCGCCCACAGCCAACTGGCAATTACTAATGCCACAGATTGATGCATACTTTCTTTTTTCGAGGTGGGTCAAATCAATGGTCATTAGTTCCGTTTGTGTAGTGAATGTTTTTATCTCGGAAGGTGGCGATCTTCTTCCCCCGTTAGAACGCGAGATTCGACGCCGAACCTACACGTTGAGTGGCTACGTTGAGTACTACGACTTGAGTGGGTTTCCCCATCCTGGTATCACTCACCTTCCGGGGCACCGCTCACAATATCCAAGACTGTCCTCCCGACATGTATGGGAGTCTTGGGCATGTGAGTGTAGTGTGTGTGAGTAAGAGGAGATGATTGAACAATAAAGAGGAAGGTAATATCGTGCGCGGTTCGTGGCCCGTTTGTAAGCGTACTATTCCAGCAATTGCATGGTACTGATAAGAGAAAACACGGAAAACCACCGATCAGAGCAGCCCTGTCTCCAGAAATCGTCTATAGACATCGGCATAATTCGACTTAGCTATTTAGCTAAATTCGAAAATTCACTACCGTCAGGACCTAAAATCTAGGACCTCCAGTTAGAGACGCTTGTGGCGACAGTTGTTTCACAGTGCCACATCTATCGGTTTGATGCCAAGGAGAGAATCTGGGAATAGCGGTAATCAATGCTTATTTTGTTTCTTTAAATGCTCCTCCTTTGTTGTAAATTGTAGATTCATTTTAACTTATAGCCCGTCTACATTGCTAAGTACAGTACACATAAAAAATAATTCAATATACTTTTATAAAAATCAGGTAATTGCAGGCAATGAATATAATTCACTTTGTATAATTGCACCGCTTCAAAGAAGCCCCTATAATTTACATACTCAGTTCTTATGCTTACTTTGATATTGAGACCCACGTGCCTGTGAGCGTGTTGTAATAATACAAAACATTTCGAAATATTACAAAAGGTTTAAAATGTTAATTCATGAAATAAGTGGGAAATTTTAACTCTAAACGTATTGTTTTGAAATCTAGAATGTTTTACGTAACTCCAGAAATACCGCTTTTTATCTAAACTGAGGATGAATTGCAATTTGTTTCATACTAGCAAGCTAATTTTACAGTAAAAAATGCTGTTTTTAAAATGTAATTATTGGGTTTGACTGTATCTTGAAGAACCTCTGTAGGTTAAGTGTGTAAGGCAGCGATATTTTTTCATTCGGTGTGGTGTGAAGTAAATTGTTCTCACGAGCGCGACATACCCTTCGCGGCCTCTTTGACCTTTGACCTGAAGCGCTGCCTAATCACTGACCTGGTTCGCTGCGTTTGGCATCGCCTCCCCCCCTCTTCCCCGTCACCCCGAAAGCCACCGCTCGCGGCCGCGCGCTGCATCTCCGATGGCTGGCAATCGCTTTCCCCCGGATCGAACCTCCCCCTCCGCCACCCCGCCCCCCGGCCGTTTCCCGGCGCCGCGGAAGCGATCCTGCACGGCGGAGGCGGAGGCGAAGGAAGCCTTCCTCCGCGGAAGCGGCGGTGAGGGAGGCGGAGGTGAAGGAAACGGCCCGCGCGGAGAGAACGGCGAAGGCGGTGACAGTTTCCCAACCATTTGCACCACGGCTTTTACATCGTATTTACATCGCATGTACACTATTTACACTGCCTGTACACTATTTGCACTGCATGTACACTATTTGCACTGCATGTACACTATTTACACTGCATATACACTTTACACTGCATGTATACTATTTACGCTGCATGTACACTATTTACGCTGCATGTATACTATTTACGCTGCATGTACACTATTTACGCTGCATGTTCACTATTTACACTGCATGTACTACACTATTTACACTGCATGTACTACACTATTTACACTGCATGTACTACACTATTTACACTGCATGTACTACACTATTTACACTGCATGTACTACACTATTTACACTATATTATCACTATTTACACTATATTATCACTATTTACATTACATTTTCGATGTTTTTATCCTCTTGCTTCCATTGTGCTTTTATTGTACTCACACTGTAGTAGCATTGTATTTACAACGTACTTACTCGATTTATAATATTCACTGTCGTTACACTGCATGGCAATCTCTAATTTTAATGTGAAAAGAAACGAAGGAATTACCTTTAGTATAGATGAACTGGAATTACGTGGTCATTTAAAGAATACTATGTTCATGTGTATTGCGAAGACGATATTTAGATGAAAAAACAAACAAAAAAAATTATTCGTTTACGTCAACATTTCGGTTTGTATTTCTCTTTCATTCGTTATACATTAGACAAAAGTGTGAAAAATTGTTCTAATTTAAACAAAGAAATGAAAATATGCTCTTAACAAAGTAACTAAGAATGATGACATGCCATCAATGTTTATACAGTATCAATCACATTGGCATGCGTCTTTGACTATTAATTATCTAATATTTTTCGATGCAAATACCGGGAGCGGTAGCTCATTGCATCAACTGATGTCACTGCAGCGCCTCTGACCAGGAGGTCCTAGGTTCGAGTCCTGGCGGCGACAGGATTTTCGACACTTGCTTTTCAGCTAGGTCGAATTCAGTCGCTGTCTGAAAGAGAATTCTAGCGACCGGCTGCTCTGATGGGTAGTTTTCCGTGGTTTCTCCGATCAACACCAGGCGAATGCCGGAGCAGTACCCTACCAAACGGGCCACGGACCGCGCGCAATCTATCCTTCCTCTTCCTTGTCCTATCCTCTCCTCTTACACACACACTTACACTAACATGCACTGCACTACCACGTATTCCGGGAGGCCGGTCGGGAGCTTAGAGCATGTCCCGGCTGGGGCGGTGCCACGCTGGTGGGAGAGTCCTGGTTAGGGGGAAACCCCAGTTGCCGACGCCGGATCTCGCCATCCAGAGGGGGAA
Source organism: Teleogryllus occipitalis (assembly GCA_011170035.1). Lineage (NCBI taxonomy): Eukaryota > Metazoa > Arthropoda > Insecta > Orthoptera > Gryllidae > Teleogryllus > Teleogryllus occipitalis. The sequence continues at coordinate 51,209 of BLKR01009786.1, forward strand.
GATCACCGCCATCTCCCGAGAAAAGCATGCACTACACTCACGGGACTAATGACCAAAGCTGTTGACGTGCCCGGAAACACGAAAAAATCAATCAATGCAAATGAGCTGTTTTCAAGTCATTGGAACATATTTAAACGAACGAAGTGAAGACAACAAAAACCCAATGAAGAACAACGCATGTTCACGTAATGAAGAGAGAAATTAAAAAGTGTATAATTCAAGGAAGGGCCGCCGCAAGGGCTGCGGAGGGCGAGGCGAGGCCGCGGAAGGGCCGCCATCAGGATTCAAACGGAGCGCGAGGGATAGCAGGCGCGTAAAATGTTTATCGCCTCGTAAATAAGCGAGCGAGCGGCGGGCCAGTGGGTGAGCGGGTGAGCGAGCCGCACGGGGATGGGCAAGCGGAGGGTGCGGGCCCGCTGCGGGTGAGGCGGAGGTGAGCCACGCTGGCGGATTCGGGAAACGAACTGGACAAAACGGTAGCTCTTACGAGCGACATTCTTTGAATTGCAGCGCTAACGTTGGGGAGCGGATTCTGGAAGCTATTTAAACTTAAAACAATGTATATTTCCCGCTGTTTTTCTACTGTTGAAGAAATTATTTCCATGTTCATTTCACTGTTAACAGTAGTTATTGGGCGGCTTATGTGTATTTTTGAAGCCGTATCTATGCGTCGATATGTGATAATGCTCCCTCCTCCCCATTATTGACAAAGGTTTTTGTATATACGAATTTTAATTGTATTTATTAAATATATAGTTCATCATTTTTGCTTATTACTAATATCAAATATGTGAGCAAACTGACAGAAAACTATACAGCCTCCGGCCTTCTGAGAGATGTTCAAGATGCTCCAAGGAAGCGGTTGCCCGGAATTAAATATTTGCTGTTGAAGTGTTGCGTTATGGACCAGCATTTTTTTTTATATTCGTGATATATAACGAAATATATTCTGAATGCCTTTATGCAATGCTATAAGTCTGTTCATGAAGTCTGTTTGTGTTAAAATATTTCATTTGTTGTAGTGTTATATGAGTGTATTTCATCCGTTGTTCCTGAGCAGTATGCCTGCTACTTTTTTTAAAATCACTTTGCCGGGCTTTGATCATCAGCATTTTGGCCGCAACTGGTCTCTCGTTATTTTACATATTCTATTTAAATTTCCATTGTTTGCAAATATTCTAGTTATTTGATCTGTGCCTATGTGATTGAAAAGGAAAATACGTAAGAAAAGTCTTACGACACAAAAATTATAAATTATTTTTCTCCTTGTTATGCATTTCTAATTTGAAGAGTCTGAATTCAGTTACAGCGTAAAATAATTTTTACAAAATCTAAGAGATCAAGTACTTTCTTTGATTATAGACAGAAATACGTGAATCGATGTGTGGGTTATGCAGTTTACGAACGAAAAGCAAGTAACAAATCTGTTGGAAGCGAGTGATTATAAAGAGATTATTTATAGTAAGTTTTCTCTTTTGGGATCACAATACCTGGATCGTCGATCAGAGGTCCGATCAGAGATTCGTAATGCAATGACGTAAAACCTCACATGAAAATGTGTTCATCGTCTTGTGCGTACTGTTAATAAAATTAACAGAACTGAATAGTCACACACTATGAACTGGTGATGACGAAGGGAGTCAAAAAATATGAGATGTGATCAATCTAATCCGCAATTAAGGAGAAAACACCGCAACCGAAATTTACTTATCACCCCCTACTTGTGATTACCGTAATATATATCACGCAGTGGAAGGCAAAGAAAAACACAGTGATCATATGCCGAGGAAAGGGAAATCATGGAAAAGCGAGTCTTGTCTCTGGCGTAACTCATCGTAAGTAAAAATTTAATTTGACAGTTCGTTCAAGTAAATATTTGAAACAGAAATTTTGTACAACCGAAGTTCAGTCGATGCTATAATATACTGACAATTTCTTCTACCAAATCCGTTGTAGCAACTAATGATTCTGTAAACTTTCATGAGCAACGATGATGGGCATGATTATAAAGCGTCAACGAACAACTCATGATCTATTTTGTTTGTCTAAAGAAAAAGATAAAAGTTTTTTACGTAATGCTGGGGTAAATGTTAGCATGTTGTTTTCAAACTAACCTGCAGTGTGAAAGTGTTTTTGCTTTTGTGGCTAGGTATTTCGTATCTTATGTTCACGTTCACGTATACGTTGACAATTCTGATTGATTCCAGAGTATAACAAGCGCTTGTATTCCCTTTACCTCGACAAGCAAACTGCACAAGAGAATTCGTGCGAAAACTCCCACCCTCTCCATTTTTCTTCCACATCTGTATGGAGGTAAATGGTTATTAGCGAAACGTGTTTATTTGTGCAGTGTTAGATTAATTTAACTTTCATTTTCGTTGTAGAATGAATTCGTAAATTCGTTACAGATGACATTTAACATGAAATGGAGGTACCCACAAGAGCCAAACAGTCAAAAATGTAATACACGTTTCCAACAATATTATTTTGTAAATAAAGATGTAATAACTTGAGCCCTTTGATTTTCGGCCTCAAAACTAGGTGAAATCTAATGCTATTATTATTATTATTATTATTATTATTATTATTATTATTATTATTATTATTATTATTATTATTATTATTATTATTATTACTCTAATTCACGACTAAAGATATGAGTAAAGTATGAGTCGGTTGATTATAAAATCAACCCCCGGGTTGCAACGATTATCCTAAGGAGCAGATCTAGGTACTATGGGTACCTTTATGGTATTTTGCTCAAACTGTGTGCTGTTACTAATGTGGCAATGTCTTGTACTTCCCAGTTTTATTAATGACTTGGCAGTGTATCCTGGAAGTTCTTACCCAATTATTTTGCAGAACAAATGGTAGAACTCCAATAACTATGGGGATGATATGTTCTTTTCCGCCCCACATTCGACTAATCTCGACTTCCAAACTTGTATTTAAGACGTTTTTATATTATTATTATTATTATTATTATTATTATTATTATTATTATTATTATTATTATTATTATTATTATTATTATTATTATTATTATTATTATTATTATTATTATTATTATTATTATTATTACACCATTCTCGAATGATGCGCTATCAAGGTATCCCGAAATCGCCCGTCAATAGGGTCATGTGTTGCGGTCTGACCTTGCGCCTGCCGGAACTTCTTTGTTAACTTTGAGTGTGAGATCCGGAGAATCTTCTTTTCCTTGTTGTAAAATACATCAACTGCAGAATTGCTCTAAATGATTGTGAATAAAACCTTTGGTCCAGCTACCTCTTCCGCACGCACCACTGGGGTGGAAGGTCACAGAAGCGGTGGCGCCAGGGTCCTTTTCCTCGGCGCGGCGGGTGGAAAGTGCAAGTAGCGGGGGGCGGCGGCGAGGGAATCTTGGGGCCAGGGCTGCGACGCCCGCTGCCGCCTTGATTTATTCACCTGGCGCCGGCCACGGCTGCGTACCCTCTTCCGCCCGCGCCCCGCCCCCCTCCCCTCTTCCCGCCCCGCCCCGCCCCCTGCCCTTCCGCCGACGCCCGCACCGCGCCTTCATATTTAACGCTTCGGCCCCCACGCCCAGCGAGACGGGCTCCCGCAACTCTTCAATTCCTTACATGCGAGACGCAATGCGCGAGAGACGCTAAAATCAGGCGCATTGGATGCAGGGAGTACCGACTTTTTCAAAAGGGATATCCAACGCGGCAAAGGGTGTTTCTTTTTGTCTTGTTGCTTGGATAATACAAAATGTTATTCGTTGGTGACAGAAAATTCCTTGTATTATTTCCTTAGATCAGTATTTGGAATATAAAACTTTGCTTTTTTCACATTCCTAACCATTTCCCAGTCACAGAGCTAATCTTTAAACATATTGAACATGAACAAGTCCCAGCTTTCAGTTCGAGTTAGAAGAAGCATGTTATAGCATTATGTTGGTTTCGTGTTCTGAGTTCTACGACAACCCAGATGTCACAGTCTGGTTGATGTGATGTGACCCTTGTCCCATTCCCTGTCCCTTTCCTTGTACTTTGTCCCTTCTTCTGCTCCTTGTGTATTTTTTCCGTTCCCTGTCTCTTGAGCCATTTCCTGTCTCTTGAGCCATTCCCTGTCTCTTGAGCCATTCCCTGTCCCTTGTCCCTTGTACCATTCCAACATCCTTCTCTTATTCCCTGTCTTTCGCTTCTGTTCGTTCTCTGTCCCTGGTTTCCTATCCCCAGTTCCTCGTTTCCGCCTCCTATTCACAGTATTCCATCCCTTTCCTCCTTCCCTTTTCCGCTTTCCTTACTTTCTGTTCCCAGTCCCTCTGTCCCCGTTCTCTACTCCGCATTCCTCCCACATTTCCATCTCCCACCCCTCACCCTCATCTCCGCGCTCAACGCTGCCCCTCCCTGCCCTAGCCGCTCCTTCACGTTCAACTCTTTGCGTAGGCACCGTTCCCGCCCTCGACCCCACGCCCTTACTCAAGGGACTTGCCGCACCTGCCTCGCAGGCGAGTTGCCGGGAAGATGCTACAACATCCGCCAATTCAAGCGCATTCTTCATAATGTGTTATTATATTTCAGAGTCTAATTTCTCGGTGTTTTTTTATGTAAGGTCGCATTAACTACAAGTTCATTAGCGACCACTATTGACTTAATGTTGGAAGTATCTGTATACTGAATGAAGTGATATAATGATGATGGGGGTAAAAAGACGAACACAAATAAAATCATGACCGAATTGGGACTCGAACTTGCGATCCTTCGTCCCGAGATCGCCGAAGCACTACTGCCACGGCACTACTTCCCCGGATCGGCTTTTTGTTTTTGTTGTTCTTTGTTTTGTTGTTGTTTTTTATAGTATTTTGTAAGTGACCAGCGTACTCATCGAATGTGTTTAATGAATTGGAGGCTATGAAATGGACACTACCACATTGTGCTCTTTACCTCCCCTTACTACTCCTGGTCCTTTTCTCAGTGTTGCACACTGTGCTTCCATGGATTCTCCCTCTCGTTTTCAAATTTAACGCCACATTCTCAAGACCACCAACCCCTCTCCACCCTGAGCCTCAGGCTATTCCTTTGGGAAGACTGACACCCTCCAACACTTCCTCACTTCTCCTGCCTTCTGCACCCTTACATGCGGAATGCGTATGTGGCATAGATAACAATCAGATCTGCCAATAAGTTATTCTAATAGCATTATACCCATGATGTCTCCCATCAATGCGCTATGTAATGGTGGAAAAGTTAGATTCTCTTCTTTTGGTTCACTAATTTTTTCAAAAGGCGCTCCGGGAGCGGTGACTCAGTGCATGTCACTGCAGTGCCTCTGACTGGGAGGTCTTAGGTTCGAGTCCCGACGGCGGCAGGATTTTTCAACTAGATAGAATTCAGTCGGTGAATGGAGGAGAATTCTAGCAGCCGGCTGCTCTGATCGGTGTTTTCCGTGGTTTCGCCCATCAACACCAGGTGAATGCTGGAGCAGTACCCTAACAACGGGCCACGAACCGCGCGCGATCTTTCCTTCGTCTTCCTTGTCGTATCCTCACCCCTTACACACACACACACACACACACACACACACACACACACTTACATTAACATGTACTACACTACCACACATGCCAGGAGACCGGTCGAGGAATTAGAACTTGTCCCGGCTGGGGAGGTGCCCCGCTGGTGGGAGATACCTGTCGAGGGAAACCCCGATAATCGACGGTAGGGCGGCGCCAAATCTCGCCATTCAATGGGGGAAGATCACCGCTACCTGCCGATGAAAAACATGCACTACACCTTCGGGACTAATGACTTCAGTACTTGACGCGCCCAGAATCACGAATAGTCAACCAGTCAATCAAAATGCGTCCAATGTAAAAGTTCAGCTTAAAGTATAATTCTTTAAGATCTGTGGTTCCCACCACTCGCATCCCTGCTTCTTTCCATCTTCTCCCGCTTCCCATGTACTCCCGCAGCGCACCTTCATATTTAACGTTTCCGCCCCCCTCTCATCCTTCCTCTCGTAGCCCTGGGACGACGCACTATTCATGAACACAGCCAACACAGGGCTCTGCAATTTTCCCATCCTTCCTATGTGAAACGCTTTGCATAGAACATCGCTCATCACCGGTGATACGAAGATCACTAGTGGTTTGGGAGGAAATGTTGTTATTCTGTAGAAAAATGTGTAACTTTTTTTTTACATATGTTATTTTGTCAATAATAGATACAACAAACGATTTACATATATCGTGTAAGAAATAACAAATCTCATAAAAATTGTAAAATTTATCGTTCATATTTCTGATAAATTTGTTTTGATAGTTTATAATAATTAATCCTATTTTCATTTTTTATAATTAAACTGTCATTGAAGTTTCTATTATTGAATGAGATTTTGTGATGTATTATTATTTTTTATATGTAAATAAGTACAATTTTGTGCTACAAATTATAATATTATACGGATGCATTGAATTTTACTCAAAAGTTTTCTGATGATTATTTTACAGACGTAATTCTCTGTAAATAGAAACTTTAGTGGTTCGCGCGAATTTAAACTGATTTTGTGGACTGTTGCTTCTGAAAGTTTGGCGGTATCTGGCATAGACGATGAATGAATTGTATCGAAAATTGTAAGCTGCTTTCCACAGGAAGCTGTCCAAAGTAATCAAGTTCGGCAGTATTAAGATTCCAGTACAATGTGTACAACAAATAAGGTTTAATCATTGTATTTTATAATACCACTTTTTACATTCTGGCCTTAGTTGGTAAAAAAGAAAGTATTGTAATCGTGCGCCCGAAATTTTACTTTCTCATTACTGATTACGCAGTATAGAGAACGTTATGTAATGGTGCGCAAAAAAAACTGGGAATTTTCGTCAGGAAAGTTCTTATTGCCGAGCCTTATTACAATTAAAGAATGTAATCTTAATTAAAATCCCGGTTGTTTGATGAAACAAACCATATTTTCGTATGAAGCACTATTCCGCGCCGCGCGTCGCTTGAGTTTGCGCGATGGATTGGAGGGGAAATGAGCGCGGAGTCAGGGGAAGTTGCCAGTGCCCGTAAGAGCGCCGGGCTTCCCAGGTGTGCAGGTAGCTCTTGCAGGCGCGGTTTGACTTGCCTGTTGTAACGGTAACACGTTTGGGGGATTCTGATACCGAAAAATTGTCGTTCTTTTAGGTTTTTGTCCATCTGTCCGCCAGATGTAAGAACATTAGTTTTACATACTCTCCATGATGTGCAATACTATAGATATACTAGTCATGAAACGATCTCGAGGGCGCTGCTTGTGGCTAAAGACGTGAGACAACAGTTCCTCTCTGAGCCTGCAAACGTCCTTGGCGCGCTTCTGGGGGCTACGGAGCGGTCAACTGGGGTCTTCTGGTGTGACACACACGTGGTCGTGTAGCATCAATAGTCATCGATATCGAACGACGAAGGAAGGCAGATTTGAACGACGAAGGGAAATTGTCCAGGGGCAGCCAATGGTTATGGTAGGGTAATAACCATAAGTAAAAATAAATAGCCAAGTCGAATTCAATCGCTGCCTGAAGGCAGCCATCTGCTCTCATCAGTAGTTTTCCGTGCTTTCTCTGATCAATTCCAGGCGAATACCGGGGCAATCAGACGGGCCACGTACCTCGCGCACTCTTTTATTTCCTCATCATTTCCCCCCACCTCTTCCCTTTAACACGTACTTACGCTTACATGAATCAAGCTACCAAACATGTCGTGTCGGGAGACCGGTGTGGAGCTTAGAGCTTGTCCTGGCTGGGGCAACCCATCGCTGGAGGAGATACCTGGAGGAGATGCTTAGGTTGGCGTCGTGTCTCTCTTATTCCAGCATGGAATGAACACTGCCACCTCCTGGGATACATAAAAGCCCAACCCCAACAGGACTAATGACCATAGGTGTTTACGCACCCGCAAATATCAATCAATCAATGTATTTGGTATTTTGGGGTCGGATTAATCCAACTTTTGCCAGCTATAGGGTGTTCCAAATTCATGGCCCAGTTTTTAATTATCCTCGCCATAGGGTAAGGGAGACATGTGGGGACATATTCCCGTCACCATACCTTGCTTAAATGGTATATCTGAGCTTTTTTCTCTCTCGTCACATACCTATAAAAACGGAGAGGATTTGTTTTAGAAAGCGACAGCTTTATTTTTCTCCTAATCGGTAATCGACCACCTCACAGAAAAATAGCATGCTGTCCATGAGCCACCCGAGAGGCCCATAATTAAATAAATAAAAATATCTGGCGGAATGTTTTTTCTCCGTAGTTCATATAGCAGCGTTTTGAAAAGGGTAGGTGCCAGGATAGATGGACATCTCTGGGAAAAACATATTTGCGTTGCTCATAGCTTTTATTTATTATTTCTTTAACGTCAAAAAAACAGTTAAAACTGCGTATGATGTGCCATGAGGAAAGGTGAATTGTGTGCACATTTTCAAAATTCTGTGATCCCTACACTAAGTCATACACTACTTGAATTTTGAATTTAAAAAAAGCTCCCATGTAATAAAATATATTTTCAAGGATAAATAAGCAATAAATTTTGGGCTCTTATCCATGTTGTTCTTCGGAATAATACTTCCCTACCACGACAACATGGAAACGATCATTTGAATAACTGACCATTTGAATAGCTTGTGACTTCGCCATATGTTTCAACACTTCTTTTTCTCTTGATCTTGTCTTGATCTTTGGCGTGTACCGGTGACCGATGCTACACCTTCCGGAGAAACAATCGTCACGACCTAATCATACGAAATGTTTCACGTGAAGCTCTATGAAAAGACGATTCTCAGTTGAAACATGATTCCTTTGGTAATTCCTCTTAAAGATTATTGATTCCTCTACGCATTTGGAGGAGCACTGTCATGGTAATAGATATTCAAATGGAATCGAGGGTGAAAACAAACAAAATGGATATTGTTTTTGCGGAAGGGGAGAAGGCTTGTAAACAGCTCAACAGAGAATGACTAGTCATTCATTTCGACACACAAAAGACGGATAGAAATGTGAAGATGATAACTAGGCCTTCAAAAGCAGTTGCTTGAGCTTCTAGGCAAAGTAGATATCTGCTAATGCTAAAAAAAAAATCAAGAAGTCCATCATTAATAATTAAGGAATAACTAGATGCTGGATAATGCGGCAACGATAAATGCACGAAACAAAGAAAGAACATGTTAGAAGTGAAAATAATAGAAGAAACAAGAGGACATATTTATGTTTGACACTAAATGTATCAAAATATGAAAGCAGAAAACGGTAAATGCTATAGCAAAATTGGGAATAACATGGAAGCAAAAGTAAATAATATGGGAATCATGAACATGAAGGAGTATTTGTGAAAATTTAGTAGACAATATGTGTAAAAGAAATAATTACCGAAATCAAATGAATAACCCGCAAAATAATCAAACCATATTCTAAGAAAAGGGACTATTGTGTTGGCATTTTATTTACTCATTTATTTATTTCATTTTTAATTGCATGTATATATTTTGTCACAACAGCTCTTTAGGAGCTAAGGCCTACCAGCAACGTCCCGGCCATGAGACCATGGGTTAACGGGTACGTATGATTAGCACGTAGCGATTTCTACGCCATATTCTGGTCTTCTCAACCTGAGAAGTGAGTTTTCTCATCGTCACACAGAAACAGATACTGGAACATTGCAAGGAAAGCGTACAGTTAATTTCTACCCCGACCGGGAATCGAACTCGGTTGTGCCATGGAAAGCGAGCCCGCTAACCAACGGGCCACAGAGGGCTTTTCATGTTCTATTAATATCTTGATTTTTGTTATCCTGAGGAATGAACATCATTAACAAAAATTAAATATAAGTGTTACTGCTTAACTCGGAATATTTGTGTTCAAATGTTTCTAGACAAAGCTCAGGTAGACCGTTTAAGCAAGGTACGGTGATGGGAATATGTCGCCACATACCTCCCTTACCCTCCGGGGATAATCAATAAAACTGGGCCCTGATCTGGGAACACCCTATAGCTGGAAAAAGATTAATCGGACCCTAAAATACCAAATACATTGATTGATTGGTATTTGCAGGTGCGTAAACTGCTACGGTCATTAGTCCTGTAGGTGTTGTGCTTTTATGTATCCTAAGTGGTGGCAGTGTTCATTCCACAGTCGAACAAGACTTTAGTTTAGTACGTATCAACCACTTTTAGTTAATTGAGTAAAGAGGTGAGTGAAGACATTTTCATTATACTTTTATTTTCATAATATTTACTGATTGTTTTCATGGTAAATTTTCATTGTATATAATAAAAAAAGTTCAAAATAGCAAGCGGTGAGAGTTGTGTGGGCGGCGCAGGTGGCGGAGCGAGCGAGGTCGAAAAGACCCCAGAAGAGCAGGGCACCTCTTAAGAGGAAGAGCTTAGAATCCGCAAATGGCAGCGTTACACATTCACGTAGGGGGAAAACTTGTTCATCACTAAAATTGTCGGGTTTATGAAAAATTTGTATAGTGAATTACTGTGTAATGGATTGATATTTTATCTGTTTTGTGTTGTAGCCAAACAGTATTAAGATCATTTTGCGAAGTAAATACAATGAAAAATAATATTGGTTAACTTTTCTTCTCAATCGCAAATATTTGTGAATAATGAAACACATGTATGACATAGACGTTTTCCTTTATAATACCATCAGTTGTAGCTCTTGGAACTTGTTTCAATATTACTGACAGAAAAATTCCGTTTATAATGTCCTTACAATATATTCGAAATATATTATTATAATGAACTCTTATTGTCATAAATTCAAAGATATTTCTGGTGTTTTCCTCCTTACGGTGTCAACGTAACTACCAAGGCCCAAATTAATTCCATGACACGTTGATTCGGGAGATAATTATTTAATTGTGAAATAAAATGTACGTTTCCATTAAGAACGTCCACTTAATTCCCAAGACGTGTCTGCTGCGGAATAGCTCAAAAGGAAAGGAGAAACTAAACATGAATATTAACGCATGGATAAATTTTTAAGTTTCATAGCGTACGCTTAATGAAAAGTTATTTTAGGAGGCGGTGGCAAAGCATTTCTGGCATCTGAGAAATATATATTCATAGGTTGTGATATTTTTTTGCCGAAGTAATTCTATGTAGAGCCACATTTCAAACAATATAACAGGAATTCGTATGATGTTATTTTACTCGTAATTTTAACTCGGACAATCTGCTATCTCTGATGTTCATGAGGGCAGCTGAGATGTCCACACCATAATGTCCACTGCATAATCTCCAATAAATGTAATGTCCAGAACAAAAATGTCCACGAGAAAGTCCACAGAATAATGTCTACAAATGAAAATGTAAAAGTAGCAGGAATTTTCAAAATTAATAATGTCAAGTTCTGTTCATTGCAACGTTCATATTCCATTTTTGATTGATTTCATAACTGATAACCTGCAAAGAGATGAATGAATTCTATTTGAGCTAGTTTTTTTTATGTTTTGCCGTGCGGGGCTCCGGAAGAGAAGTGCTGCCAACTATTAAGATACTCAAAAAGTACTCAATAATATAATAAGGTATTATAGGGCGAATAATCAAATAATGAAAAGCAACCATCAGTTAAATACTAGTGACTGATGTTATTACTTATAATTGAGATATGGTGTAAGGTACTTGCTTACCACTTTCCAACAATTAATGGCTTGGTCAGGATCCACCCTAAATCTTCGGCTGTGAGTTCACCATTTGTAGCACACACTTTCACTTCTAGATTTGTGCTCACAACTATACTATTTACTACTTTAGGAGATGTAAATTAATCAAAAATTTTTACATTAAATACATAAAAGCATACACTTCCATATTTCAAATGCGTCGCGAACCACTCTTGTAAAGAAAGCTTCTGGATGTGGTTACTCACAAAGTCATTGAGATTCGATATTAAATCACTTTCTAAAAACTCTTTCGTCGCATTCAAAAATCTATTTTTAATTTTTTCTGGCCATCCTATCGGATCTTTTCGTAACGTCGAGAGTATCCAAGACTGATGAGGGATTGGGGAAAATTCATGGTACTGCATCTTCCTCCAGGGTAGGGCAAAGGAATTTCAACTGAGTTTCCTTTACTATCTCGGTACTTTTCACTCCGAATAATGTGTTCCGGAAAAAATGCTTACTGCACACCACTGAAGTTGAAGTTGACCTCCAATTTTTCCTTAGAATTGTGCGAATCCGTGGCTTTCTCCTTTCGACACTTTTTGTGAAGAGAAGTGTGGAGGTGTCCCTCCGTTGTTAAGGCGCTGTCGTAATTACGACAAAGAGGCTCGCAACATCGACGTGGCTTTTGATTGATTGATTTTTTCGTGTTTTCGGGCGCGTCAACTGCTTTGGTCATTAGTCCCGTTAGCGTAGTGCATGTTAGTCTTTTTTCGCGGGAGATGGCGGTGATCTTCCACCGCTGGATGGCGTGATCCGGCGCCGACCTACCGTCGGCTAGTGGGTTTTCCTTCTAACCAAGACTCCCACCAGCGGGACAAGCTCTAAGCTCCCAACAGGTCTCCCGGAATATGTGGTGTAGTGCATGTTAGTGTAAATGTGTGTGTGTGTGTGTGTGTGTGTGTGTGTGTGTGTAAGGGGAGAGGATAGGACAAGGAAGAGGAAGGAGAGATCGCGCGGTGTCCGTACCCGTTTGGTAGGGTACTGCTCCGGCATTCGCCTGGTGTTGATCGGAGAAACCACGGAAAACTACTGATCAGAGCAGTCGGCCGCTAGAATTCACCTCCAGACAACGACTGAATTCGACCTAGCTGAAAAGCTAGTGTCGAAAATCCTGCCGCTGCCAGGACTCGAACCTAGGACCTGCCGGTCAGAGGCGCTGCAGTGACATCAGTTGATGTACTGAGCTACCGCTCACGTGGCTTTTGAAAAACAAAGCACTTCAATATTACTAAAATATCGAAATCTGCATCAGAAGTTTTATACGTGCATTAAAATGAGTTTACAACCACCACCACTTGCACCAATAAACCCCAGTATATTAACACGATGTAATAAATATCATGATATATTTACATATTTTATGGACTTACCTGTGGATTTTTCTTGTATTTAAAAGAAGAACTATTTAAAATATCTTGAACAACGTCAATTTCCCAAAACCAATCGTAAATCACAGGTAATACTCACACGCACATTCACACCGAGCAAGGCAGGTGGCATGCACGAATAAACATGGGCGTTGCGAAGCAAGACCACCGGATTACCTTATAGTGAGGCCACGTTAAACAGCATGGCTAGTACTAACGAAGGCTTTTGGTGAAGCATATGTGTTTTATAAAGGAGCAAACAAAACTCACAGCATAGCATAGTATAGTTCACCGAAAACGCAAAAACTGAATTCTAACAAAGCATAGTCTTACAGTGCCGTTCCAACTGAGTCCAGGATATTCAAACCCTACTGCTTAAAGACTAGTATATTCAGGCATCAAAAAACTGGCCCAAATAGTATAATGGCCTGTATGTAATGTGTTCTTAAATATATTGATTGTTGAATTATTTTACATGGAGTGTGTCGTAAGTCAATTATCGGTTGTTCAGATTTTGCAATTTCTGAAGTGGAATATTTGGCAAAAAATACTTACAGTCGAGTGAGACTGCAATAAAAGGATATCTAGTTTATTGTTTATTTCGGTGTAATCTTGTTCATTGCTTCTTATAAACTGCACTGCTTGTTATTGGAATAGAAAAGACTCAATGGAATGACGCTTTTATTTTTTACAGAAGTTTCGGCAATACAATAGAAAATTTGAAGATAAGAGACGCGGATGTTCATCGATTCGACATATTAGTTTAATATTCTAAATTTTTCTGTTAAAATCCACTTAAAATACATTACGCGTTTGTTCAGAAAAGAAGAGAAGAGGCGATTTTTTGTAGAGGATAATTCTGAGTAGTTTCTTCGCGTTATCTTGTTGAGTAAACGTTTGTCCATTAGATGAATCAGCCCCCAAAAGACAGTACCGAATTCTTACCCCACTTTATTTACTTTACAAATAGCGATAATTACGGAAATAAGGACACTAAGGAAACTTAAACGACACTTACGAAAGGAAGAAGTTTAAAGCACTGTAATCGTCAGCTGCGTTTGCCAAGTAGAAAATATTAAAACAGCCATCTTAAGATCGATTAAAATATCGAGATAAAACAACAGACGTCAGGAGAAAAGTCGACAGACGCAACGCCGTCTCGACGCTGCTCCTTTTGTTCCGGCCGCCGCAAGGATTTCAAAAGTCCATTTGATAGAACAAATGAAGCCAAGACTCTTTATGCTAATTCAACGAAAATGAAGCTTAAGGTTTAGATAACGGAAAGATCCTTTTTAACAGTTCTTTTTTCTCACTTTTTATTCTTCTTCATTCTGTCCGAAATATCCCCGGAGAGGAGGAAAACACTGAGAAAGGTTTATCTCTAAAGGGCTGCAGACAGTTACCCGTAATCGTGACAATAATTACACGAAGGCTGGAGATGACAATTGAACGCGCTCTTAGTTTCAGGGGCCACCCACAACGCGTCGCCACTGCTAGCGAACCGGATGCAACCCCTTCCGACCATCCGTTGTGATTTTTTTAAAAAGATTTTGGTTTTCTAGGACTTTAAGAGAATGTTCTCACTGGCTATCTTGAGCATGAATTGAGTGAACGGCAAAGCTACTGTTGATATCACAAAATGGCAGACTTTCTTGTAATATTTTTAATAGATAAGTTAAGCTCTAATATTTACATTGCAAGTTATATACCTACTTTTATTATTTCAGATCTTTCTCGGAAATACTGTTCAAAATTCTGCTGCATTGACAGCACACAATGTCTATAACCAAACATTCTAGTCTACTTAAGACGAGACGAAGCGTGACAAACCGAAACTTTTTCTTGTCTTTGTTATGTCCAAAAATACACAGGAGTTAACAAATAACAATAATGTATTGAATCAAGTAAGTACAGCTTCCACGATTCAAATCGTACCGTAGACCTGCCAGTTAACAATCCATCATTAGAAATAGCGAAGTTGTTACCACCAGGAGATGCACCAGTCAATAGCGCAGACACCGAATTCCAGTCGCAGCTATAGTCTACTTCGGCTCCCGTCTGGGTGACTGCCTTGCTCCACCTAGCGAGCCCCAAGGGCGTGAGCTATAGATGCTCCTTACGCATCCATAACTGCCGTAGTATTTTGTAATGCAGAATTTGCATATTGTAATGGTACAGAGGAACGGTAACAATTTAGTACTATCATTTACAAATCATTCCAAAATTTTACAAATAATTTCAAATGATTTACTAAAATGTCAGCAATATAATACGATATTTGTGAACCTGATAGAGCACTGGGTTCAAACCCGATCGAAACCGTGGATTTTTAAGGGCGAAAAAATCCTTCGTACGCCTTCCTTCGGAGGGGAAGTAAAGCCGGCTGTCCCATGTAGTAGATTTACTGCATGTAAAATATCCTCAAGCCTAAATGAAGCCTCTGAGCAAAATTGAGTACCGCCTGTTTCGTCGCCCAAAATAATACCTCCTTTCTCCGCTAGGTGGTGAAAGGAGCGTAGCAAAATTTGCGTGGTTAGACGGAAGAGCGGGCCTGATGGCCTGAGTCTCGCCACGTAAAATAAGGCATTAACTAACACTGTCCAGTGACATCTGGAGAAAGAATTCATTTATGATTTCCATTCGTTCATACTAACCCGAAGCATACCAAGCCAGCCCCCTTGCAAGCACCTAGGAACGCGCATGTACAGCAGTGTTGCGATCACGACTAACACGAGGCATGTTTACGACGGGCGTCATGTGCGGGGCGCGAGCCTACTTTTACATGACTTCCGGTGAAAGCGCAACCCCTGCATTGCGTCATGAGGCTGTAAAGTCCTTTGACGCGAGCACGCGCGCGCAGTCTCCGGTGCAGCCAACGCCACCCACCGCCACGTTCACGAGCTCCCCTCCGGGCCCACCGACATCGCTTTCGCCCCGTTCCCACCCCACTCCCCACGCCGTTTGACACCCTATTCCCCACCCCTTCCCCACCCCCTTCCCCAGCCTGTTCCGCACCCCCTTCCCCACCCCCTTCCACACCCCTTTCCCCACCCCGTTTCCCACCCCGTTTCCCACCCCGTTTCCCACCGTTTCCCACCCGTTTCCGTTTCCCACCCCCGTTTCCCACCCAGTTTTACCGTTTTCCCACCCTTCCACCCTTTTCCACCCGTTTCCACCGTTTCCGTTCCCACCCCGTTTCCCACCGTTTCCACCCGTTTCCCACCGTTTCCACCGTTTCCCACCCGTTTCCCACCGTTTCCACCGTTTCCCACCCCGTTTCCACCCGTTTCCCACCCGTTTCCCACCCCGTTTCCACCCGTTTCCCACCGTTTCCACCCGTTTCCCGCCCCCGTTTCCCACCCGTTTCCCACCCCGTTTCCACCCGTTCCCACCCCGTTCCCACCCGTTTCCACCCGTTTCCCACCCGTTTCCCCACCCGTTTCCCACCCCGTTCTCTTCCTTTCGGCTCCATCCCGATCCTCCGTTTACGTTGTTTCCCGTTCTGTCCCGTTTGACCCACTCACGACTCGCTACCGGTCCGCTCTCGACCCGTTACCGACCCACACCGGACGCGCACTTGACCCTGCTCCCGACCCGCTCCCGATCCGCTCCCGACCCGCTCCCGACCCGCTCCCGTCCCGCTCCCGACCCGCTCCCGACCCGCTCCCGACCCGCTCCCGACCCGCTCCCGACCCGCTCCCGACCCGCTCCCGACCCGCTCCCGACCCGCTCCCGACCCGCTCCCAACCTACTTCCCCATCTCGTCAAACAGCGTCGCTTCGCCCCCTTCCCATGCCTCTTGACGCTCGTCCTCCTGCACTGTTCCAAGTCCCTCATCTTTTGCGCCACCGTACTCGCCATTGTACAAATAAGTCACCGTGACTTCTATCCTTTTGCTCCACTTCCTTTGTTCCTTTCGTTCCTGATCCAATTCTTCATCGTCACAACATTTCTTCCCATTGCACCTTCGACATCAAGGCTCACCTTCTGCATCTCCTGCCTCCCAACCGTTCGCCATGTTTTCGCAGATATTCACTTTCACAATAATATTATTAAGGGGACGGACAATTATTATCTGTCCCCTTGGCCCGCGTCTCGCCCTCACCGTTGGTTCTACCTCCGCCGCCGCCGCCAGGCATCACCACACCTCTTTGCTCCCACCATTCTGTTCTATCACCATAACCATTACCATCACCACCCCCGCCGCCGCCCCCGCGAGCTGGCGCGTGCAAGTAGTGGAGCAGAAACGCCTTTGACGGGCGGCCGATGAATGAAACATGCCGAGCGCAAAGCTCCAATCAATTCGACGCGCTCTCATCATAAACATTACAGCCATAAATATTGGGAATTCATTAATACGTGCGGCGGCCGGCGCTTGCGCTGGCAAACGGGGGGGGGGGAGGGGATCGAGTTTGAAGTGCGACGAGATGGAGTGGGGGTGTAGAGG
The DNA here is from genome assembly GCA_011170035.1 of Teleogryllus occipitalis. Lineage (NCBI taxonomy): Eukaryota > Metazoa > Arthropoda > Insecta > Orthoptera > Gryllidae > Teleogryllus > Teleogryllus occipitalis. Next base: position 68,710 of record BLKR01009786.1, read on the forward strand.
GAAGGGGAGGGGTGCAACGGAGCGAGATGGCATCGACAGGGAGCCGCCGCTACAGAGTAGGCGTCCCACAGGGATCCGCATGGCTTACCGCGCGACGGAGCAGAGCGCTGCGGGGGGACGTGACGTGATGGGGTAGACAGTGACTGAATGGAGATGCGGGGAGTCATGAGACACTCGGGTAGAGCGGCGTGTCACAATGGATGAAGCCGGTTGCGGTGAAACGTGGCGTGCATGATTTGCGCATTCTTTTGGTGGTATTTGCGCAGAGTAGCGTTGAGAGTAATAAATGAGCGAGAGGAGGGTATGAACGCGTGTGTATGTGAAAATTCGTGTGTTCGTGGAAATTTCAGGGGCGAGATGATATTGAAGGGAGAGGACAGAAATTTTGAGATGTTATGCTGCAGTCAATCTTGTGAATAACGGTATGGGACGAGGTAGGAAAGCAACGATATGGGTGGAATTAAACTAATCGTATGATGGGGCTTTAGAATTGCACGAGTAAAACATTAAACAATGATAGATTTGAAATAATACTCATAAGAATTTTCTGAATATCTACCTTCAAATTTTTACCTACGAGGAAGAGAGAAATACGAGACTACCGAAGAAAGAAAACCGGAGAGGAATACGAGTTAAAATGGCTCTCATAATGAGTTTTGCTGTGTTATTTCTATGTATAAAGACACATTTATGCATTTGTTTAGTACTTATTTCGATCAAATTATCATCAATTCCAAACTATGGTCATGATTACATCACGTTTTTGCCATAATTTCAATGTGTGTGTGTTTATTTAAACCTTCTGCTTATGAGAGCATGACAGCAGTTCTTGTGGAACAGGGGATAGGTCATATTAAGGTGCCATCCAATAATATCTCTCTCTCCCAAGAGACTATTTGTACAAAAACGGCACAAGTTCCTATAAACGTTTTCCTCGAATTAATCATTATACGTTTAAAACCACTCCGCAAATTCCATTTTTTGGTGAACTCTTTATTTTCGAAAATTGCCAGAAAATAATATTGCAATAGCATAATATTGACATTAGTGATTCTTTCCTTAATGAAATATGATCTTAACACCATTAAAACAGTCATGTCCAATTTTTTAAAAAATGTATTGAATAAAGTTTTCGCTAATACTTGTTTAAAGAAAAGGCAATTTGTTTTTAAAAAATCTCAAAAAGGACTCGACATTTTTTTAAATGTTTTTTTTCGGACACTTAAAAATGATGTATTTTGGGTATGGTATATCGTAAAATTTTCGACGAACTCTGTTTTTCTTCTAAAGTTACAAACAAAAAATTAGCATTGCAAAACTACAATGATCGTAGAATTTTTTTCTTTAGTCAAATCTATTCTTTTAAAGAAGTTTTTGAAATAATGTAAATGAAAATCTTTGATTTAAACAAAATGCAAATGCAAGTGTTCAAAAACTTTTAAATCGACGGGATGATTGAATATGTATGTTGGGCCGGTGATGTTGGGGTAATGTGAATGGCATGCTAACTCTAAGGCCATGAGTTCAAATCCCAGTGCGGAGAAACAATTTTTGATGTTTGGAAGCACTTTTACGTATATATCGTTTGATAATACTGTGTATCAGTTACAAATAATGCGAGGAAGAATGTAGTTTTCTATCACCATTAATTTCCCGTGGAATTGAAAAAAAATATTTTGTCTGTCGATAGAACGTGGAATGTAGCGAACTCGATAATAAAGTTGTAAGCTAAAGCTATATAATGTTGCGAAAATGGCGTGAAATTTTTTAATGGACATATTCTAACATGTGACTATGTTAAAAATAGTGTCTGATTGCAATGTCTGTACGAGTATGTAATGGTCTACTCATACAAACAAAAACGGAGGAATATGTGCTAGGCAAAGGCTCTCGTCTTTTTTCTTCTAAAAAGTCTGGAATTCGATATTACAATTGCTGAGAAAATCTCAAAAGCTACTGCAGTAACGCAGATTCCTCGAGAATAGTTTCTAGCACATATCCCATTTTAACAGGGAGGTGCATTCAGAAGGGTGGATGGTGAAACGGGGTCAGATGCAAGGCGACCAAGCTGTGAAAGCTCTTGTATTGTAAGAGCAATTCCATGCTCTGTGGGCACTTGAAACGATCCCATTAAAATGCACTGTATGTGGACAAAGTGCCATCGGAGTTTACACTCACTTCCACTTGGATGAATAGGGAAGGCAACGATCTAAAGATGGGAATATGGTTGCAGCATATAAATGAACAATGGGTGGGAGGAGTGATTAATGGTTGCATTGCTCAAAATATTACAACAAATTCATTTTGTACGCCACAACGTGTGTTTGTTGTAATAATTCCATAACCTACTTCTTGGAGGCAACGGCATTTGTCGCTACCCCTCCTATAATTTCTAAAACAATGTTTTACTTCTAAGCGTTTAATGTTAGTCAGTACTCCTGGGAAACTTGAATGAAGTTACCAGTGACGATAGAGATGATGGGTTCGCGTAAATGACGGCCCAAAGCGCTGTTGACTGGAAGGCTTGGGATTCCATTCCGGTAGGGCGCTGGAAATTCATCCTGGACTGTACAAACCTACGGACCTAACATTATCATGCTCGAAGGTCGAATGTATGTTGCGATATCTGAGAGACACTGTTTATCGTGATCGGTAACCCGAAATAATAAATAAATGAATTCATAACGCATGATGATTAATAATTTATTGATAATCTAGGACAATCTTCCACAATCGATGGACATTCAAGGATGCAGCTTTATGATGTGAGATCTGAGACACATTGTCTCGTGGGGGCTAGCTTGAAATAATAAATACAACAATAAATGAATTCATAATGCATTAATAATAATAATTTTCCGATTAATCTTCCTAATCCCACAAATGACCCCACGCATTCAGGAATGCAGCTGTATGTTGCAAGGCCTGATAGACATTGTGAGGCTCATGAGGAGTTACACTAAATAAATAAATACAGAAGGAGATATATTCACCCCGAATGAGTAATGAAGATGTTCGCGTTAAATTAATGAGTTAAAGTGATAATATGGAATACATGAGGAAATCAGAAGGAATGAAAGAAATGAAAGAAATGAAATAAATAAATAGAAAAACAATGAAATAAAATTCTTGTGTCGTTCTTCTACAAAATGTCATGTGTTTCCTTTTACTAAATGAAATAACTAATCGGTAACTGACGATTAGTTATTTTCGCAGAATCCAAAGATGAAAGGTGAATAACGTTTGTCATTAGTTTCCCAAACTGGATCAGACAATTTGTTATTGGAAGTTCCTGGTTAGGAATTTCGACTCATGAAAATAAATGTTCAGAAGAATAAATATTTCAGGTGAATTGTTTATCATTATTAATTTGTTTAATATATAAATTTATTCTTGCTTTCGACATTATATATACACATAAGTTGTAATGACACATACTCACATTTTTAGCAAGGTACCTTGTGGCAAATTTAAAAAAATCTGGTAATATATTTTCTTGCTTGAACATCTATCATGTTTGGAGGTACAAAATATTTGGTATTATTGTTTTTCTTTCACTTACACAACCCTGTTAGTGTTATGGTTACCATCCCATCTTTTCGTTTTCCCACCTTCATTATAAACCGTCCTTCCAGAGCGCAGTTGGCTCGTAACGCACTCGTAGTACTCATAGAATGTACTCGTAGTTCGTCAAGTAATCGTTCTCCATGTTCCCGCGGCAGTAAGTCAATTCCAACACGAAGGGCGTGATATGAGGTAGTATGCAAAATCTGTAGTTGGTTTGCCTTTGGAAATAGTTTTTATTACACTAGGGCGAATATTTTCTTAGCAATTATTGCCAAAAACGCTTGTTGTTTCCTGTACTCATAATTCAACTCAATGTGTGTGTGCATTAAAGCAGAGATCCCAGAGCTTTCTATTTACCTCAGAAACTGACGCACCCTGAATCATCCATGAAACAATCAAACCAAGTCCTCCCGCAAATATCACCGCACACACACCCACACATACCCACGCAAAACACACATCTTTAATGACGATGCAATTGAGGAAAATAAAAACGAAGGATGATTATATGAAGTTATTCAATCTACACCGAAAACGCAGTGAAATGAGCGGAAACGCATGCACAGAAGAGGCGGAGACTCTCCACAAGGGAGAAGGCATGTGCCAGAGAATGTTGTGGATTGATGAGTACATCCACACATCCACAGCCACCCACGCTGTTGCCCGGCACACTGCTAATAGGCTTATCATATTTCGTCACAAAAAAGTTATTAACTACACTGTGTGGCCTCGTGCTGGATGGGAATTTTAGTTTTATACTCCGGGATTTTGAATATAAATGAGTATATTTAATGTCTTTTTGCCAAACAAGTAGAGTGAACAAAGTTAAATACAAGTGCGGCCTTTACCCGAAGCCAAAGCGTAGTTTCGCAACAGCTGCAGTTTTAGTACAGTAATCTCGCTTTTGTTGTTGGACATATACAGATTGAATGCGACGCTCGATCTGAATTAATATTCAAAACTGGTAAAAAGCTTTGAACGCAAATTAAGTAATCATCTCCATCAGAAGCTAACTACTCATACGTGAGCCTGCTGCAACATGAACTCTTGAATAATTGAATCCGCTGAAGTTTTGTATTGCCTCATCAATATGAAATATATAAAATAATGTTTATGGACGAATGTGATGGTTCTCTTTTATCAGCAACTGCAATGTTCGTGTGGTAGCAATTTTTTCTACATATTTGATGAATTAAAAGAAACAGATGTGTTCTCATATTCGCATTTTCATTGGGGATTGGTCTTTCAGCTCGGCGTCAACACCAATTTGAATACTATCTATAATTTTGAGGATGAAAAGAATATTTTTCTTTCTATTAACAGATTTGCTGATTTTTGTAATTTTAATGATTTTGGAATCTAAAGGTAGCCCATTGCTTATCGATTCTCTTGTAAAGATTCTTGTAAAAAATTCTGTATGAAGATATTTTCTTTTGTTGGCTCGTTTGTGGCTCTTGAGGATACAATTTTTTAAAACATCGGTTCATTTACAAATAACATTTTCGATCATACCATTCGAAAATATAGAATACTTGATAGCAGATCTGGAAGGTTTTTAATACTAATCCAGCAAAGTAGTTTCAAGTTCATTACAAATTTTCATTGCAACATTTCGTTGACACTAAGAAATAACAAATTATCGAAGTACCAATTTTAATTTGAAGCGACATTTATCTTCACAAATTGGTGTGGAGGACAGTATGTTGTAATTTTTAGATTTTCATGAGAAATTTACGAATAACACGTACATTGACTTGTTGCCAGTAAAATAAATATATTTTTCATTGGGTAAAAATACCTTCCGACATGCCCTTTCATATTTTCTTTCTGCAGCACACGCAATACAATATTGTACAACGCTGTGTGAATACTCTTCTGCTTGCGACTACTCCTATTTCGTCTTCCTTTTTCACTTGCGACGAGGATAAGGCTGCACAAGAACTCCATGAATCAAAGCAGCCATCTTGCTCGCCGTTACCCCTCAGCAAAAATAAATTCCGAGTCGGAGCACTCAGCATTAGAAAGCGCAACATGAAATAAATGGCGTTCGTTACTTTTCCTCGAGGAATGTAGCTTCTTCGACGCAGGTGTCGTTGCTTTTCATGTTTATTTCCCGCGCCATTGTGTTTTCCTCTCCTCCTTCCGCCGTCTTTGCTGCCGCCCCGCCCCTGCCCCCATCCCCAGCACCACCGACGTCGCTGCTGCCCCTCGCCCCTTCCCGTCCGTGGTTCCATCATGCCCATTGCCATCACCATTTTCACCGTTTCTATCGCAACCACCTTCCCCTCACCGCCTGCACCTTCACACTTCACACCCACGTCTCCGCTCCGCGCACGCCCCGCTCCTTCGCCCTGTCCAACGTCCCGTTCCCGTCCCGCCCACCTCGCATACCCGCCACGTCGCGCCTCGTCCGAGCCCGGTCTCCACCACGTCCCTGCCCTGCCCCTGCCCTGCCCTTAAGTTCTGCCCTGCCCTATCTCCTCCTTCTCCGCCTGTCCTGTTCTGTCCTGTCTCATTTGCTCCTCTGTTCCGTCCTGTCTCTGCTCCCCCTGTTCTGTCCTGTCTCTGCCCTGTCCTGTCCTGTTCCTGTTCTGTTCTGTCCTGTCTGCCCTCCTGTTCTGTCTCATCTTGCTCCTCTGTTCTTGTACTGTCTGTTCTTGTTCTGTCTCTTGTCTCGTTCTGTTCTGTACTGTCTTCGTTCTGTTCTGTACTGTCTGTTCTGTTCTGTACTGTCTCTGTTCTGTTCTGTACTGTCTGTTCTGTTCCCTGTACTGTCTGTTCTGTTCTGTACTGCTCTGTCTCTGCCCTGTTCTGTCTCTGTCTCTCCTGCCCTGCTCCTGCCGTTCTGCCCTGTCTTTGCTCCCCGCAACTGCTGTTCTGCTTCCAGGTTTCCATTCCTGTCTCTTGCTCCATCTCCTGTCTCCCCTTGCCCTGTCCTGTTCTGTTCTGCCCTGCTCCTGTTCTGTTCCTGCCCTGTTCTGTCCTCTCTCTTTGCTCCTGTTCTGTCTGTCTTGCTCTGTTCTGTTCTGTCTTCGTTCTGTTCTGTCCTGTCTGTTCTGTTCTGTTCCTCTCTCTTGCTCCTGTTCTGTCTCTCTGTTTCCTGTTCTTGTTCCTGTCCTGTTTCTCTTGTTTTGTTCTGCTCCTAGACTGTCCTGTTCTTTGCACTCTCTGTTCTAGACGTTCTGTTCTGCTCCTGTCTCTGTTCTGTCTCTGTCTTGCCCTCTGTTCTGTCCTGTCTGTCTTTCCTGTCTCTGTTCTGTTCTGCCTCTGTCTGTTCCCTTGCCTCCCACATTGCCCTACATTGCTCTGTCTCTTTTGCTTCCAGTTCTGTCTCTGCTCCTGTTCTGTCCTGTCTCTGTTCTGTTCCTGTCTCTGTCTGTTCTGTTCTGTCTCTGTCTTCGTTCTCTGTTCTGCTTGTCTTCTGTTCTCTGTTCTGTCCTGTCTGCTTCCCTGTTCTGTCTCTGTCTGCTTCTGTTCTGTCCTGTTCACTCCTGTTCTGTTCTGTCCTGTTCTCGTCTCATCTCTGTTCTGTCCTGTCTTGCTCCTGGTTCTGTCCTGTCTCTGTCTTTGTTCTGTTCTGTCTCTCTGTTCTGTCCTGTTCTGTTCTGCTCCTCTGTTCTGTTCTGTTCTGTTTTTGTTCTGTTCTGTTCTGTTCTGTTCTGTTCTGTTCTGTTCTCTGTTCTGTTCCCTCTGTTCTGTTCTGTCCTGTCTCTGTCCTGTTGTCTCTGTTCTGTCCTTGCTCCCCGTCTCTGTTCTGTCCTGTTCTGAACTTGTTCTGTCTCATGTTCTGTCCTTGCTCTGTCCTGCCCTGTCCTGTCTCTGTCCTGTTCTGTCCTGTTCTGTCCTGTTCTGTCCTGTCTCTGTCCTCTGTCCTCTCTGTCCTGTTCTGTCCTGTCTTGTTCTGTCCTCTGTCTCTGTTCTCTGTCCTCTGTCTCTGTCTCGTTCTGTCTCTGTCCTTGTTCTGTCCTGTTCCTGCCCTGCCCTGTCCTTGTCCTGTTCCTGTCTCTGTCTCTTCTGTCTCTGTCCTCTGTTCTGTCCTGTCTCTGTCCTGTCCTCTGTCCTGTCCTGTCTCTGTCTCTGTCTCTGTTCTGTCCTGTCTCTGTGTCTCTGTCCTGTTCTGCCCTGTCCTGCCCTGTCTCTGTCCCTTGTGTCTGTCCTGTTCTGTCCTCTTCTCTGTCCTGTCTCTGTCCTGTTCTCTGTCCTGTTCTGTCCTGTCTCTGTCCTGTCTGTCTCTGTCCTGCTCCTGTCCTGCCCTGTCCTGTCTGTCCTGTCTCTGTCCTGTCTCTGTCTCTGTCCTGTCCTGTCCTCTCTGTCCTGTCTCTGTCTCTGTTCCTGTCCTGTCCTCCTCCCTGTCCTGTCTCTCTGTCCTGTCTCTGTCCTGTTCTGTCCTGTCTCCTGTCTGTCTGTCCTGTCTCTGTCCTGTCTCTGTCCTGTCCTGTCTCTGTTCTGTCCTGTCTGTCCTGTCTGTCCTGTCCTGCTGTCCTGTTCTGTCCTGTCTCTGTCCTGTCTCTGTCCTTCTGTCCTGTTCCCTGTCCTGTCTCTGTCCTGTCTCTGTCTCTGTCCTGTCTCCCTGTCCTGCTCTGTCCTGATCTGCTCCGCTCTGGCTCCTGCCCTGCTCCACTCCTGCCTCTGCCCCCTTTTTCTCTGAAATCCATTTCTAACTAGTCTCTGCCTGGTTAGTTCCTTTTTCTCTGCTCCGTCCCGTCCCCACCCCGACCGCGCCTTGGCCACCTCATTCCATCTCGTCTCGCCTAGTCCCCGCCCCGTCCCGTCTCGTCTCCAACCCATCTCCGCTTCATCCCCGCTTCATCCCAACCTCTTCCCCATCTCGACCCCCTAGTAAGTCATGCCCTTGCCATTGCCCTCCGCTCTCTCTTCGCCGTGCCCATCTTTTCCTTCATCACTGGCGCCACCATCCTCGCTTCGAGCCTGCGGGAACGCCTGCAACCTTTCTCGCTCTCCTCACACCCTGCAACGCCCATCACTTCGCCGCTCCTTCCGCCTTCGCCACCGCCACCGCCACTGCCAGCGCCACTGCCAGCGCCACCGCCAGCGCCACCGCCAGCGCCACCGCCAGCGCCACCGCCACAACCACCATCACAATCACAATCACCACCACCACCACCACCACCACCACCACCACAGCCACCGCCGCCGCCACCACCGCCACCACCACCGCCACCACCACCGCCAGCGCCAGCGCCAGCGCCACCGCCTCCGCCACCTCCAGCTCCACCACCACCACCACCACCGTCACCACCACCGCCACCGCCAGCGCCACCGCCACCACCACCACCACCACCGTCACCACCACCACCACCACCACCGTCACCACCACCGCCAGCGCCAGCGCCAGCGCCACCGCCACCGCCACCGCCACCGCCACCGCCCTCTTTTTATTCCGCGCAACGCCTCGCTTATTTTTGCTTATTTTCGCGCGCTCTTCCCGCAGCTCGCGCCGTGTATATTTATATTCGCGAAGCGAGATAGCTCCAGCCCCTCCGCGCGGGAGCCACGAAGCCCGGCGACGCCGCCGCCAAGATGGGGTGACGACGCGCAGCTGTATATTTAGTATAAGGGTAGTAGTGCCGTGTAATTGATAATGCGTCGACACGGCTCCCTCGTACCTTGGCTCCACTGACGCTACTCATTCAGTTGGCTTGTTTATATTGGCCAAGTTAAATGCACCCCGCCAAGATTGTGTGTTATGACGAGGTAGGGGAGGGAAGTGAGCCGCGTGGATCTTCGCACCCTCTTTCACCCCCCCTCTCTCTCTGTCTCTGTCTCTCTCTCTTTCTCGGCACCTCCTCGCTGCATTTACTCGCTATCTCATTCCCAACTTTATATAATATCGCCCTTAATATATTTCTGCGCGTTCTCTACGTAATGAAAGCTGTGCTCCGGGATTGAAATGAAAAGAAACCTCCCCGTTATGTGAGGTATGTTTAGTGGGATATAACGCATTATACAGTCGTAACTTTAACAATAATTCGTGGCCGCGAGGAGGGGGCGTGGAAACTTTTCAACAAAACACATAAACGGTGTTTGCGGCCGGTGTGTCTGTTTCACGGGCAAGACGGGAGGTCGCTGGGCTGAGGGCGAGCGGTATTGTGAAGTGCTACTTTAAGGTTTTGCGGGGTTTAACGTACCTCTGCGACAGCGTATGTATTTCGAGTGGCCGTTGTTGCAAAAATATACGTTTTGCTGTTATACAGTTTCTTTTAACGTGGAAGTTGCACCATTCGAAAAATCTAGATTTCTTCATTCTAGATTAATATTTTGTTCCGGAATTTCGTTTTCTATGGCAACTTTAGTCTCCTTGATTCGTTATTTATTGTTTAGTGTGTTTAATAATATTTCGCCATTCTGCAGTCGTAGCGTTATTTACTGTCTCCTCAAAATATTATCGGAAATTCTAACAGTTTCCACAAACTTGTATTGACAGGGGTGCCTGAGAACATTCACTGATTCACTTCAGTGCCTCTGACCGAGAGATCCCAGGATGACGGATGTTTGACACTAGCTACATTGTTAGGTCGAATTCACCCGCAGTCTGGAGGGGAATTCTAGGGGCCGGCTGCTCTGATCAGTAGTTTTACGTGCTTTCGCCGATCAATACCAGGCGAATACCTAACAAACGGGCCATGAATCGCGAGCGATCTTTCCGTCATATTTCGGACGTTGTCAATCGTAAGGAGTGTTGTAAATTCAAATTATTAAAAGGATACAAATCATAAAAATAAACGAAACATTGAACTCACTGAATAAGCCAAGAAAACTAACAAAAACGATCACAGTCGGGAACACAAAATCTCAATATTCCCACATTAACTCTCCGAACCTCAACACTTCTGGAGATCACGCTAACAAGATCAGGGCGGAGCCCAAAGTGGGACGCGAGCTGCCAAATTCTTATTTGTTTCCACATTGTCAGCGGCAAATTTGCCACAAATATCGATGCGGTTACTCTTTCTCATTAGCATCTTCCTTTCGTCATCCACAAGTGTCAGCCACCTTAACTTATAATGGATCCTTATTAGGACCGGTCATGTATAATAGATAATATGTTTATTTTTGGACGCATCAACCACAATTAACTGCCTCATGCTTAAATTGCAAACACCTTACAAACACGTTAACATTACATTACATTATTTAGTTTTAATTGGAGGATTATATTAATCATGGAATGAGCTATAGTAGTTGAATTTACTCAACACTATTTCAGAAATTCGATATATTTGGCTGTGCAGGTTGTATTAAAAATGAATGAAATCATTTGTTACACAATTCCTTACATTTTAGCACTACCTCTAGTGAATTCAGCTTGTATTTTACTCTGGGTGTCTCATATTAGGGCATGTGAAAATATGCTCAGCAGGGTAGATCAGGTTGCGTCGGTCGCACACATGTGTTTTGGTTGAGTCCCGATCCTACGGGATTTATTGTCTGCCTAATGCAGAATGTTTCCGTGTTTCTTAGAGTCATATTTACTGACGAAAAACCCTTGGTCTGAAGACTGAAACTCCGATAAATCAATACATTTTATTAAATTTAAGAGAGATAATAATGATCTACAAATTAGTAAAGTTCCTTCTCTTCCTATAATTGCATCATACTTACATTTATGCATACATACATACATACTTACAAAGGATATGCGGAAAATCAGGTGCGGTAGCTCAATGCATCAACTGATGTCACTGCGGCGCCTCTGACCGGGAGGTCCTAGGTTCGAGTCCTGACGGCGGCAGGATTTTCGACACTAGCTTTTCAGTTAGGTCGAATTCAGTCGCTGTGTGGAGGAGAATTCTAGCGGCCGGCTGCTCGGATCGGAAGTTTTCGTGGTTTCTCCGATCAACACCAGGCGAATGCCGGAGCAGTACCCTACCAAACGGGCCACGGACCGCTCACGATCTTTCCTTCCTCTTCCTTGTCCTATCCTCTTCCTTTACACACACTTACACTAACATGCACTACACTACCACATATTCCGGGAGACCAGTCGGGAGCTTAGAGCTTGTCCCGTCTGGGGCGGTGTCCCGCTGATGGGAGAGTCCTGGTTAGGGGGAAACCCCACTAGCCGACGGTAGGTCGGCACCGGATCTCGCCATCGAGCGGGGGAAGATCACCGTTATCTCCCGAGAAAAAACATGCACTTCACTAACGGGACTAATGACCAAAGCAGTTGACGCGTCCGGAAACACGAAAAAATCAATCAAGCAATCAGACATGCGGAAAGCCGCAAACGTTGAAGTTCGTGGTTGAAAGTGTAACAACGGACGAGCGACGATGTTCAAAATTATGACCAGAGGTTCATTCGACGGTAAATATAAAGAACAAATGACACTTATGAGGTGAAATAAGTGAAGAAATCTCTTCTAAGTCTTCAAATGTTGAGAATACTACACATATTACCTAGATGGATGAGGTGTGAATGACACTAGGGATAGGGCTCTCAATATAGCTTTCTCTGTTCTCGTAATCGACAGTTGCGTTAGTTTTATTTCGCTTCTGCGTCGTACTTTTCGGTGCAATTAAACGATTGTGGTTTCGTGCTATTTCCGTGTGATGGTGCAGATGCGTTGGGTACACACTGCAGGAAATTAACGAGGTGCGGGGTGAACTCGCCGTTTGCAATTTCGCCCAGGTGTTGGTTTGTTAATAGTGTTGGACGTATCAAAAGTTTTTCTGGACTCTACTTTTAATTATTGCGCATTTTCCGGGTTAAACGCACAATTTGGTGTATTTAATTTACTTAATTTGTTTTACTACGTGTATGTAATTTGTTAAAGGTTGTTTTAACATCACGCGTGCATGTTGAAGTTTGTGGACTGTCAATATTCAATTTGCGTCCTTTTAAGGTAAAGATGAATTAATAATGCTATCGACTGAAAACATTATCTATTTATGCGATATCCTATGAGTCTACGTTACTCTACTTACAACTCTGCCTTCTTTGTAATGGTAGGATGAAAATGGTTTTCTGCAAAATTATTTGTAAAATTAATAAAGAAAACTGAGTTTTTTCGTTTACTCCAACCCATTAGTTTGCAAATGCGTCTTGTGAGAGCACCGCTTTATTTTATATACTCTTAAGAAAATGTGTGAAATTGGATTTCTGTATCAAAACTATAGGCGAATATTATGTTTCATAGTGCAAATACGTTACAAATAATTTAACGACAAAATAGAGTATATTATGAAATTTTATAATGGAATCTGAATTATATTACTGACACGCTTGTGTGATAACGGGAGGGTGTCATTATCCGATTAGTTTTTTATTAATTTTCTCCATTTTCATAGTAGTACAAGAAATATTTTTGGAGATATTTATTCTCACACGAAGTTACTTTCTGTCCGATACTTCAGCCAACGGCATGCTAATTAGAGTCACGTAAAACAGCGTATGCTACATACACTCTACAAGTTACAGCCGCATCTCTTCAGAGCCGAAAATTAATCGCATATGATCCACCTCCCTTATTATGCGCTTGTCAATAAGATCACGACACCTCAAACATATGTACCTAATTAATTCAATTTAGTTTACAAAGAACCTGGTGTTACGACTTCCCAGGAGACATAACTTCACCGAGCTTTTCCCCAGCAGGCACACGGACGCAATACTGTAAATAATGGTGTATAATCCGCTGCCAATCACAGCTTTCCATCAGCCCCGTCATCATCCGCAGACTTCTCCCGAAATTAGGGAGTCGACAAACCAACAAGTCACCATTCACTCACCTAACTTATAATCTTCAGCACGGGGGAAGATGAGCGGAGGCGGGGACGAAGCTTATCCCGGTCTTTGACACGGCTTCACGATAGGACCCGTCTCACGATGTGTGTACTTAGCAACTTCATTGTTTGACGTGTATTAGCGGGACTTGCCAACCTCTGCTACCAACGACGCTCCCTCTCCCCGTACAAACCCTCTTCTTCCTCCCCCCCTCTCTCTTTCTCTGTGCCTGTTTCTCTCTCTGTGCCTCTCTCTCTCTCTCTCTCTCTCTCTCTCTCTTTCTCTCTCGATCTGTACCTTTCTCTCTGTGCCGGTCTGTCTGTCTGTCTCTCTCTCTCTCTCTCTCTCTCTCTCTTTCTCTTTCTCTTTCGTTTCTCCTCGTGCTAGCCCCTCCTTCTGCTCGCCGTACCTTCCCTCCGATAAACACTCCTTCCGGATTAGCGAGGCAGGCCCCTGCGGACTCTTATGAGTCAAAAAGTGGAAGTTGCCGCAGGCCGAGTCAACAGCTACGCAAGTTTGTCTTGCGTAGGAGGTGCGTTTCAACGTTCGCCGGATGCGTGCTTCTCGCCCCAGGCTCGTGCGCGCGTGGGATGGCCCAGCAGGAGAGATGGACACGAAGCAGCGACCTGGGAAGAGCAAAGCGTGCTCAGAATAGTGTAGCCAACTTTGATCACTGAGGGAAAAAATGTAATAAAAAAATTAAAAAGGCAATTTCACAACATGGACGCGAATAAACTAAAAAATATATTTTAGTGCACATACTGCATTTATTCTGTGTTTATCTTACGTCAGCACTACCTTCAGTGGATAAATAACAGGTTGAATGTTCATATCGATACGGAAAGCAATGCGACTCAAGTGCAGCCTAAGTTTTGTGTATACTATATGTTTTTCATGTAAAACTTAAGCATAAATCTATAAAATTATGTACTTTTGGTATTTACTTTTGTTATTTACTTTTGGTAGGTGAAATAATTTTCAACTATTGTTGGCGTTCAACCCATGAATTTAGAAGCAGGAATCAGCCACTAAACTACACATGATATACAACCCTCGAAGCACTGCAGACCTTCTTAATAAGGTTTTTGTATAGTATTATATTATTCAAGAGCCTCCTGCTTCCTCATCAAAATGGCCCACTATCTCGATATCCTCCTCCGCTCTAGGCTCCCAGCGTGCAACGTGAGGACGGTGTGAGGACGGGCAACATGGCGTACGCATAGCCTCGGGCGGTCAGGTATGCTGATGGCGTCCTCAATATGCTGATTAATTGAGAAACTAGTGCGACATGCGCATAATTCTACGCGAGTAATTGGCGTGTAATACGCTCGAGATCGGCAACGATGTACACGAAGCTTTAGAATCATGCGATTGGTCGTATTAAACGAATTACTTATATATTAGTACACGTGAATTTGGATGGAAATTGCCGGATATATCTTGCTTTAACAGAGGTACTAAATGGAGGAAAAGGTCTGCAAAAATAGTATTACTGATATCTGCTTTCTCAAATTTACTCAATATAAATGACAATTTAAATGAATTTGCTTCATTACAAATGTATAATCGAACTTTTATTTCTTTCTTTCTTGCAACACAAACAACTAGTTTATTCTGTAGTAGAAAGCTACAAACCATGACTGCTTATTTATTTCACTACAGATATAAAATCTGCTAATATCAGTTTACATTAGTTCATGTACGTATCCTCAACAAAATCACGTTAAAGCAATGAAAAGTGCATTATGCATAATATTTAAATGTTTGTTAAACTTCCTTGCTTTATTTTCCGTAGTAGCAGTGGTAAATAATACATGGCATTCGAAAATAAATGGATTCTTCACACTTCTAAGAATTTGCTCACTCAGCTTCCATGGACGCCTCGGAAGCTAAAACTCGTGGCATAGCAAGAAAATTTAAGTTTAATTTTGTTTAGGTATCACAAGTTATTACTAATATTTTGAAACTGTGAGAAAATGACAAAATCAATCTTAGTTATTCTGAACGTAAAAAATGAATATATTTTACATTATACATGTACGTGTGTGGACTTACTATGCCTAATTTCAAATGCTTGGAAGACAAAATTGAAAAGTTCTGAAGTTTTCATCTAATTGCAATTAGTACATTCATACTCCGGCATCACAAATTTCTGTAATCGTATTGGGTGCAATAGTGCGTCCTATCAGATAAACGATTTGTTTGTGCGGGACCCTGCTTTGACAGCAACAACATTGCAAGACGTGAGGAGGGAAAAGCGGCTGTTCAACATTCAATGTTATGACCACTGGCAGATTCCCCTAAGCGTTCCCTATGTTCATGAATACCCTAAGCAAATTAACATTCTGTTTAACGAACATACACATCTATGATGATGTTGATGATGAGGAGAACCACAGTAATGGCTCCCAGGATGACGGGAGGGAGTTTCATTCTACGTAACTGTTAAACGATCATTTAATGGTAAAGCGATTTGATAGTTATGATTATGTTCGATATTTGGTTGAAATTGCCATATCGTTGTAGGGTTTACGTTCGTAAGTGTTTGCATAACTGCGTAGATTGCAGTGAATGGTATGATTTGTTTCAACAGATCATTCAGACTTAGATTAAATTGAGATTCAGATAATTTATATAAAATAATATAATAGGGGTGTTCAGAAAATAATCTAATAGTACATAGTCTACGAAAATTGGAAAAAATACGGTATAATGGTATCGTGTACCACTATATATTTCATGGCATCTAATCGCAATTGCTTCGTGTAAATTTTCAATATCTATTTCTTTTTCTACATCTTCTTTGTATTGTATTCGGTGTATTTAAATTGGAAAAAATACGGTATCATGGTATCGTGTACCACTATATATTTCGTGGCATCTAATCCCAATTGCTACGAGTAAATTTTCAATATCTATTTCTTTTTCTGTATCTTCATTGTATTGTACTCGTATGTAGTGATTTATTTAACGGAATCTGGATTTTGGTGTATTGTATGTTTTTGTATTATAGCATGTTTTACATAATGCTATAATACAAAGATATAATGCTATAATACAGAATGTAGTTTTAAAAAACAGTGACGCACTCAAGGGAGAAGGGGTAGGTCAAGGGCTTCAGCCCCCCTTCCCCCCTCCCCCCAAGCCAAACATATATTTACAAAAATGTTTTTACTGTTTTTAGTATAGCAACGAGTGTCATTTGCTTTCTACAAATTGATAAATATAAATTAATTTTAAATTCAGTATAAATGAAAAATTCTTCATAAGAAAACTTCAAGTCAAACTTCAAACACACTAAATCTACAGCCTCACTCACGCATACAAAAATCTTTGGTTTCCTTACTGAAGAAAACATTGAACGTTGAACGATATTTACAAATAAAATAGACACTAATAACTTTGATGTTGATGTGAGTATAAAATTAAAATTAATTAAATCAAATATAGTTTTTAATTTCAAAATACCATAATGAATAAAATCCTAGGAAGCAATTTTGTGATTTACTAGTGTTATCTTCTCGACTTTACTTTGTTAAATATGTGATTCAGATAAAATTTTAATTATATCCCAATCTTTCCAAATTTCTATTCTTTCATAAATGAGGAAAAGCAAAGGAATGAGGAAATGATGACTTTGGCATTTCTCACACGAGGAAAATTTATTTTCGGTTTGGATACTTCTTATTAATCGGTTATGAAACTTCTGTTGTAAAAACGAAACTCCGCATAGATATTTTTTGTAATATTAACAGAACTACATTGATAAACAAAAATGATTTACTAATTTCCTTCTAATCTTGTTTCCACATCTGTTAGCCACACGTGTTATGATCCTGAACACGGGTTTTCGCCGACGAATAAACTCCTTTCTTGGAAGGGAACACTTGTTTCAAGTGTCTTCCAAGTCTACAAGACCCTCCAACCGAAAATCTTCTTTCCCTGAATACCATATTGCAGAAACCGCCAGTCATTCTTACACATGATTATCTCTCACACTCCACACCTACACAAAAGCGGCTGGAAAATTTGTCAGTATTGAAAAATAATCTCCTCATCCAGCGAAGTTCTTCGTCGGACGGTCGTCGCGAACCCCCTGACAGTGGCTTAGACAACGGGGGTCGGCGCGTTAATATAAATTGCTTCAGGCGCCAGGTCCCAGACGGCTTTGCGACTCAAAACTCCCTTTCCCTGCTTTCCCATCCCTTTCCCTCGCTAGCTCTCACCCTTACCCTTCACTCACACTCCGATAGACCGATAAATCACAATTATCGTCCCTGCCCTCGGTGCAACAATGCTCGGAGCAAAGGGCACAGCCGCCATTCTGGCTGGTCATAATGTCACTGTTACTGTCACTGTTAGATGCATGCACATAATGTCACTGTCACTGTTAGATGCAGACTTTGAGGTGGATTTACCAACAAATAATTCGGAATGAGACCAAAAATGAATATTTGTTGTGGGATCAAAGCTTTAATTCTCTCGAATACAATTCCGGGTTGCAAAGTATTTTCTTATCGCGATTTCAAGTTTTGCGAATTTCCAATTTTGTTCATGATGATATTGGCAGTGCTCTTTAAGATAATAAACATCCTACTGAAAACAAACTAATCATCGAATTCTTTGTCTAACTATTAAATTAGAGGTATCATTGATGTGTTAGACTCTCTAGATACCATAAACATACTGTCAAGAAATATTGCTATCAGTCGTAAAATACGGACTCATATTGGGAGTAGTAGGATTCGAAAGACCACAAGTTGTGATGAGTCGAGTTTTGCAGCCTTCATTTTCAAAGAAAATTCTAGAAAATCTTGCTTTGGTGCTACATTCACAATCAGATACTTCTTTAGCATTATGATCTTAATGAAATTAATCTCATCACATCGGCCAGTTGTTTTACGCTCTTATAGGCTACGATATATTTTTGACTATATGTACTACTTTAGCATGTTTAAATTACCGCTCTCTCCTTGGCTCATAAGCTGCTGCGATTTGTATAATGTTCACCTAAGCTTGCAGATCGGGCGAGGGAAAAACGAAAAGAA
The DNA here is from genome assembly GCA_011170035.1 of Teleogryllus occipitalis. Taxonomy (NCBI): domain Eukaryota; kingdom Metazoa; phylum Arthropoda; class Insecta; order Orthoptera; family Gryllidae; genus Teleogryllus; species Teleogryllus occipitalis. The sequence goes on from BLKR01009786.1 coordinate 87,070, forward strand.
TTTGGGAATGCAGCGCAGTAAAAAAGCTGACATGACTCAAGAACTCGCTTTTGTAGTTCCTTTAAATGGAAAATCGCGAATAATGTCAAATGAAACCAATCAAAAAGCAATTTTTAATTAATTAATTGTTTCAGACGTATTCAGTAACCCACTTCACTGTTCCAATCCAATATTACAAAATAATTGCTGTCAATACAGATTTTAAATCGCAATTAAACGTTATGAGATATCTTCTATCGCAGTAATGCTGTTCATGGTTCATTCTTGTATTGCACGACTTAATGGCAAACTGAATGTCTTATGTTTTCGAGATAATATGCATTCACCTCAAATAAAGTACACTAGCGGATTCGGTGGTGTGACGGTTAGCGTATCGGACTGTTATACCCAAGTTCATGGGTTCAAACACGACCGAATCTGTCGAATTTAAGGGCGAAAAAAAACGTCGTACGCCTTCCTTCGGAGGGGAAGTAAAACCGACTGTTCCACGTTGTAGATTTACTGCATGTAAAGGACTTCAAGCCTAAATGAAGTCTCTGAGCAAAATTTAAAACGCCGGTTTTATCACCCAAGTGACTCTGCCAGACGGTGAAAGGAGAGTAGCGGAATTAGCATAGTCAGGCGGAAGAGCAGGTCTAATGGCCTGAGCCTCGCCACGAAAAATAAAGCGAAATTAAAGTGAATT